>VXBX01001163.1:357406-380218 GCA_013400415.1 Scytalopus superciliaris
TTTTTTTTCTTTTAAGGGTTTTTTCCAACATATTCTTCTCATTAAAAGCCATATAGCGAACTAAATGTTAATAACTGTACTGTGACACTTCAGTCATCCTTAAATCATCGTCAGCAGCTTCATCAAAAACTAAGCAGAGGTTTAAAGTGGAAGTTTTATTTCCATCCTAATCTTTGGAAGCGGTGTTTGAAGAAAGAGTAACTGTGCAGTTGGTATTCCAAGACATTTTAGATTCTTTTTTTTTTTAAGTTTTGTGTTTTGAGAGCCCTCTGGAACGTGTACTGGTTTCCGCTATCTGAGTTAAGGAATTGGTGTGCTCTCTGCTGTCGTGGTACGTGCACATACTGTGTGAAACATGAGCCTGGCCTGGGTATGGAAAGCAAAAGGAAGTGGCTTTAAACTGCACTACAAACCAAGCTATTACCATCACATCTTTAACACAAAGTACTTCTGTTCTGTTTGTATTCAGGTAGAATGGTGCTGTCAATCTCCTGGGTTTTTTCTAAAGTATATTAATGTTAAAATTCCTGTTGTTTATCATTTGTCATTGTTTGGACCGATGTAGTAACACAAGTTTTTTCAGTGAGTGCTGTCAATATCATGAGTTCGTGGGACTAGCTAAAACCAAACAAACCAAAAAAAAAAAAACCAAACCACAGCTAAGTAACTGCTCCTTTAACTATTAAAACCCCCCCCACAACTTAGAAATTATTTGCCACAAGGTAAAGTGCTTATTAATTAGTAGAATGAAAAATAATTGTGTGAATCAAAAATGTACGACCTTTTTTTGAATTAAGTTGAATTTGTAAAATTAGATTAATCTTAATTCTCAGCACAATTAATCACTTTATAAATTTTTAATAATAAGGGTTTTAATATTTATAATAGCCTCTTTCTCTTTTAAAAGCAAGACTTAAGTATTAAGTGGAAAAGGCATTCACATAAAGAGCCTCTTTCACTTGGTGGTGCTTTTGTGTTGAAGATGCTGAATTATTTATTAAAAAGCACATTCTTTATCTGCTTAAACTTTTTACCTGCTTTCTTCAGCTTGCTGCTAAACAGCCTGGGTTTGATTTTTCTTTAAGAAAAAAACCATTTCTAAACATGGGTCAATGCTTTATACTTTTGTCTAACTTACCATTTTACTGTAATGTAGTATAAATCACTAACAAATGGTGTTGTGTGCCCTTAAAAAGTAAAATGAAAATTTCTTCTCCTGGGTTGACTTTATTCTGCAGGACTTGCCATCGACAACACAACCAAAAGGACGACAGGTGAATAGATATCCTCCATGGGAATGTTTGTAAACATAGTTGCTAGTAAACATCCCTGCTTATCATTTCCCCTTCATATTCTGTATGTGCTGGACTAAAACATTTAAGCTTGGAAAATATGTTCCATTTTTTTCATTTTTCTTTTTAACTCATTTGTTCGTGGCTCATTCAAAATAGCATTTTTTTTTTCATGTGTCTTTATGTGTGAGAGTTACAAATTCATTGTAAATTTAATTGTGGGTGTTGTTTTAGTTCAGAATTCATTAATAGACTTACTGTTGTGCAGTGACCTGTGCAGGTTTTTATCTTGCAGGAAAGCCCAGATTTGTATTTTAGCAGAAATGGAGACCAGCAGGACAAGTGTCTTAATATTCTAAAACATTGTACTGGCAAAGATTTAAAAGCTTGAGTTGATCTATAACTAATTATTAATATTAACAAAGCTCTTCAGAGCAAAACATTAAAGACAGTTTCTGTTAAGGTTTGATAAGCCTGAAGATAGCCTTTTGAATTTTCAGTGCTAAGACCCAGATTCAGTAACCTCCCTTACTTGTTACCTTGACCTGATGATAATACACATCATCATGGACCAAACACCTTCCTTCTCCAGAGAATCCCAAGAAAGTCCTTAAGGGCTCTGCAGAGGATTCCCCACTATTCTCTTTGCAATTTTAAGACTTTTTATTTTTTTACTGCAGCCTTCAAATGAACACAAACTGTCAAGTGATTTCTGATTCATCTTCAGTCACTGCTCCAGTTATATATAGTCTTTCCAGAATCTACCTCAGAATCCTTAACTATGTGCTCAGCCTTTTTCTCTACCAAGAATTTTGATACTAGCTTTTGCAATTCCATTCAAAAAGTCAATTAACTACATTATCTCTTGTCTTTGAAAATCTTTTTGAACTGCTGTCAGGGTAAGTTGTCTGGAATATCTGTTACATGAATGGATTGCTCTCACTTCATTTCCCATTTTTAAAGTTTACAGATAGATAATTCTTTCAACTTTCTGTTGTCTTCTGAAGGCTCCAGCCATCTGAATGTAAACCTGGAAGGGCTCCATGAAAGACATTCCAAGCTGTTGTGTTAGGTTTTCATTTGCTTTTTGTAGGATATTTTTCCCAGAAGAGACCTTTTTTTCAAGGCAGTATCAAAATAATGGTGTTTCTCATACACCATTTATAGTTACCTGATTCTTTTAAGAGTCTTTTCCCACTAAACCAGCATATTTTTCTGGTAGTTTGTCATCCTTGAGGACACCAAGGGCTTGGATAACAGATACATTTTTATCTGTAAGGAAGTGTGTAATGTTCCATGAACTGCCACTGTATGGTGGATAATGGCTCAGACTGGAGCAGGGACTTGAAAAGTAAGGAAGCTTCTAGACAATAAAAGTACTGCTGATGTTTCTAGACCTATATTAGATAGCAAAGCAAAGCAATATTGGTTCAATATTGATTACTTCATGGAAAACAAATTACTAAGTGAAAATATAACTGGTTTCAAAATATCCTGGTTTTCAGGTAATTAAAAGAATTTGGGTTGCTTGTCTAAACTCACACACTCATTGCACAGCAGAACAAGGGTTGGATTTGTTATATTAAAAGTTGAGTTTTATATTGGTTTTATCATCTGATGCTCTCACTGTAAATCCATAAAAATGCATCAGATACAAGACAGAGGAGATCAGCCAATTTAAGTGAATTTATTCATATGTTGGGTTGCAGATTGGATTACTATAGAAGGTTTTAAGTGCCGTGAATAGTTCTAAAACTGCACAGTTACAGCTGTTTTGGACCAAAATCTGAGCAAAGTTGAAAAGTGATTGTTACAGATTATATGAAGAGAATTACTTTGCAATGTAATTGTTGAGGGTTTTCAAATCTAGTCAGTTTTAGTAAGAAAATCAGCAGTATGTGTGTACATGGCTGGCTGAGCTGCTGTAGGGTGTGATGTTCGAAGTTCCCATACTGTAGAAATTGCCCATCTAGGGCATGGCATTTCATTGTGATTTTAAGATACTTCGGCTGCATGGAGGCTGGAATTAGCAACCAAAACTGGAGATCACTTTTATTTTTATTTTCTAGGGTTGAAACCTCACTAACACACAAAGAAAGGATTGGTATATTGTTTTAAATTGTGAAGTCAGAATCTGAATCCTTTCTGTTAATGGTCCCTAGAGAATAACAAGCTCACATCATCAGCTTCATTTATATGGGACTAGACTTTTACTGAAAAAGCCATGCAGAATGCTCCCAAGTAACTGTGTGATAGGTGCAATACAGGACTTCCTATTTAATGTTTTTAATATGTATATTTTATTTTTTTATGCCTTAAATCTTAAAAATTTTCATTCTAAATACTAAATATGACTAACATAGCCTAAGTCCTTTATATTGTCCAAAGACTCCTGTCATACAAACTTTTAGAACATGAAGTGGGACTTTGGTTGGAAAGTACAGTTGTGCAAGTTGTAAACTGCTGGCTTACAGTCTCTAATGGTTTGTGATAGCTAATACTGATTTGAGGGGCTCTGTCAGTGTATTGCTGTTCAGATTTTACAGTATGTAGAGGCCATGAGCTTCCAAAATAACATCAGGTGTCTCCATCATTTGCTGGTGGGGGGGCTGTTCTGTTTCATTTCCAACTACCACTTGTGCTTTTGCCATTCTGTTTCTTCCTTTGCTTGTTGCAACCAGTATGTGTAGCTGCATTCACCGGTCAAATGATCACCTGTTACTCTGAATACCATAGCAGTAATAATATTGCAGTGTCTTTTAGGAACTCTTTTTTTTTTTTTTTTTATAGATATATGTAAGAGCACAATTTGAATATGATCCAGCAAAGGATGACCTCATTCCTTGCAAAGAAGCTGGCATCCGATTCCGAGTTGGTGATATCATCCAAATCATTAGCAAAGATGATCATAACTGGTGGCAGGGTAAACTTGAGAACTCCAAAAATGGTACTGCAGGTCTTATTCCTTCTCCTGAGCTTCAAGAATGGTATGATTTAAGTTTTCTATAAAAAATTAATTTAGCTTTGCTTTTATTTCTGTCTTTCATGCTTTTCATTTTTGTGTATGTATTTTTTGAATGTTTTTTTTTTAAATCTATATATTGCCTCTGTGTGGTATTGATTTTATATGTAATATCACAGATGTGGTTAGAGTAGAAAAATAAACACATGTTAGTAAACATTGTGCTGTTGGGTATATTATAGGAAATTGTTTACATAAGGGAGTCAAATTAACTTCTCTTTCAGCTTCCAAACAGTGTTTTCATTAGTACTGCTTACATACAAGTGCTGCAGGAATAAAGTTTCAGCAACATGCCAAGCAAAAAGGTCATTGAGGGAGTTTTGGGAGTTTCTTTCCTTTTCATTTTTCATGAGAAAGTCAAAAAGCAGAACAAAATCACAGTGCAAAGTTTCCTGAATGACAGATTCAGTGAACAGCAGTGGCACTGAGTACCAGAAAAATAATGCAGAGCCTTTAAACAACCTCTTGCAGAAGCTGCTTAGTAAAAATTCTAAATGTATAAGCACAAATTCTGGCAAACAGGTCCTGGGCCATGAAAGTTACGGCTGTAGCTCAGTGGAGTTTATCAATGTGGATAATCTAGCACAAAATATTTCATAGAGGGTTTGCCACAAAAAAGCACTGGAGTGCTGTAAAGGGTTTAACAGCACCTGGACTAGCAAAGGGAGATTTGGCTACAAGAGAAACAGAGGTAGGGAAGACATTTAGTTCCATCTCAAGAGCTCCTGTGCAAGGCCTGACATAAGGCAGGCACTTGTGATACTCCATCCTAAAAACTGACCTCAAATCACTTCCAAAACACAGCAAAACTTGCTCTGAAGTAATTTAGACCATAGAGGTTTTTTTTCAGACCTTGTGCTCTGCTGCTCTGCTGCAAAGTGATCTACATCCATTCTAGGATGCCCTTCCCTACCCTGCTCACCTGATCTGTGAGCTGTCATTATCTGCCTCTAAGAAGATATTCTTTATATCAAAATCCCTCTGTATATATGTTCTTTTAAGTCATGCAAAAAAATGGTTTTTGAAGTTTTACTGTACTCTTGTTCTATAAAAAAGTCTTACTTTTTTAATTCATTCTGTGCAGCCTTTTAAAAATCCTTGATTACAATTAAATTTGTTTTTCTCCTTCATATGCCAGGCGAGTTGCTTGTATTGCCATGGAGAAGACCAAACAGGAGCAACAGGCCAGCTGTACTTGGTTTGGAAAGAAAAAAAAGCAGTACAAAGACAAATATTTGGCAAAGCACAATGCAGGTATGAAAAAAAAATGCAGGTATCTTTAACAGGTTTACATTTTTGTGTAATTTAAGCCTTGCCATTAATTGTTCAGCTGGCACTGTTATATAAACCTAAGGAGTTACTTAGGAAAATATTAGTAAAATTCTAATTATGCCAACATTAGCTTGTTCTTTGCTATTTAAACATAGAGCTTAATCAATGAGAGGCAAGCTGCCACAAAATCAATGCATCATAATATGCCCTAATATAGGCTTCCATTGTTCGGGGGTTTATGTTTAAAGAAGCACAAGAAACCAACAGCATACGGGTATTGCAATCTGTATAACTGTACTATGCTCTGCAGGAGACTTCTCAGTAGCATCCTTGTTAATAAGCATTTATAGTCATAGATTAGATATGTGAAAACAACATTAAAGAGCATTTTTCTTGAAGCATTACAGCTGGAAGTGGAATAAGAGTCATTGCATGGTCAGTGTATTATTTACAGTTATGATATAGAACAAGCTGTGAAGGTTTATCCTCCTTGCAGTGATTTCTGCCTGAATCTTGAATTTTGGGTTTCTGTTTAGATTGCTGAAAAATTTAATTGCTTTAGAAAAATTTGAAAGTCAAGTGTAGAGTAGGAGATCCTTGTCAAGCAAAGTTCTCTAGTTTTGGTAGTAAAGAAGGAAGACCTCCTTCTTTCATGAGCAGAATTTAGTTCTCTTTTTTAATACAAAATCCTCGATGTGCGGAAACTGCTTTTCAACAAGTTTTTCTTGCTTTTGCATTGCTATCACTTTCTGTGATACTTATGTTGTTGTGGTCTCTTGGCAGAGATTTTTTTACTAGAACAGAAGATACACTTGTCCAAGCAGTATAATGGAAGTATTTTATATATTGCAGTAATTCCTGGGGATTTTTCAGTTGCAGTCTTGAAAACACCAGTTAAACAATATAAATCCATATTTCCACATTTCTCTTTACCTGCACAATCTGCATGCCGTGTTAGAGCTCATTATGTATCTCTACTACAAAATTTATGATGATTCCTTAGAAGTCATTTGAAAATGAGTTCTAAGAAAGTCAAATAACAGTAATTGTCATTTATACTCCTTAATTCACCACTGCATTTAGGATGTTCATAGTTAATGTAAAATTACTCATTACCCTGAAAGCCCTTCCAAGCAGAGATGGAAAGCTTTAACTTGGTTCCTTCTTTTTGCTGGTTTAACATTCTGGTTGTTGTAACGTTTCCACTTCACTGCAGTAGCACTAACCACGGTTTACTAATTATGGTGTTAACAAAAACTGTTGAGAACAAACTGGATTTCATAACCTAAATAAACCTAATGCTGGTTTCAAAGTATTATGAGTTGCTCCCACACACATTCCCACTTGTTCCTCCCTGCAGCTGTGTCAGTATAACTTTGCAGGCCCTGCTGTGAACTGGATGAACAGCCCAACAAAAATAATTGATCTTTTTCTGTAGGGCAGGTACATTTCTTATTGCAGTTCTCAGTGCAGATACATAACTAACAATGTCACTGTGAGTAAGCACAGCCAACTACAAAGGAATAAGCAAAAGGAAGAGGATGGCCAGGGCAGGAGAAGGATCAGGCAATACTTTAGGAGCAAAATAGCTCAAAGACTTTATATCAGTTAAATCCCTGAAAGGAAGGTGGTCTAGGCTTTCCTGGCTCGATGTAAGGGGACGTTTTGGAGAAGGTTAACAGCACTGTTTGCCTGCCTCAGTGCTTGCCACCAGCAGTGCTGTCAGTCACCTTACATCAGAGCACAGGGTTTGTCAAAAATTAGAAATATGAACATTAAAAATTATCACAACGACCATAAAGAACCTGTTCTATTCAGAATAGCCCTTCCCCTTCCCTCTAAGAAGTCACCAAGTTAATGAAAGCACAGATTAGAGTCAAGATTTCTCTTAGAAATGTTTATTGATCTTAGTGGTCTTGAGGTGATGCCAGTAATATCCCAGGGATTGACACCAAATGTAGGATATAAAGAGGTTCACTGAAGTTCTCACATGAGTTTTAAGTTTAACTGAGGTGGCACTGAATTTACCTTTTCTGGATTATTCTATCATGGTCGGTATTGTTAGTCAGAAATACACCTACACTGGCCTTTGCAGACTTAAGAGAATAAAAAGCAGATCTTTTCTTCTTTGGATCCAAAATAAGTATAATTGATGTCAAAATATTGCTCTTACAAGAAAGTTGAATTTATTTGCTTATATCTTAGTATAAAATTCAATAAATTGATCAGCAGTGTGTAATCTGTTTGGACGTCTTTGCTGTTTTTGTCTCAGGGCTGAGACTGAACTGGGATGCTGAGAAATGACTCAGTAAAATACTTCACAGTCAACTAAGATTTGTGTGGCCAACTAATGATTTGAGAGCTCGTGTGATATCTTGGGGTATTACTGGAACTAGAAATGAGATTATTCTGCAGATCAGACATAGTTTATCAAGTAAAGAGGAGATGATTTCAGCTACTTTTTAGAATTAGAAGCAAATACATTCTCCTTTACAAGAAAAATGTAGTCATGTTTTTCTTTCCTCCATACTTCATATTAGAGTATTAGGCAATTTCACAATCATATATTTTATCACTGTAAAGTCAGTTTTGAACAAAAGCCCCCTGAAAAAAATGAAATACTTTTTCATTTTTAGATTCTCTGATATTTTTATAAATGCTCTAGAGATACACTGCAGTGGTATTTATATGTATTTTTTATTTATCTTACTGAAATGTTATTGCAGGAGATCAGAAAAGAACAGTCTTTAGAACATACTAGAACTATGCTTCGTATTATGCATAATGTAGAAAAATTGCCAAGCTTTTATAAAATATGTTTATCATTTCTTAATGTGATTTATTTGCCTTGTGTTTAGACTATTGCATGGTAAAGTTTATTTTGTGCATATACTTTTTATTTTACTAATATATTACAAGCCATATCTCAATGACCCCTGTACATTTTTCATGCTGTCTTACTCCCAATGGCCTCTGTGCATGTAAGTAACCTGTCAAGTGACAATGCCTCTTTATTTGCTTCTTACTGTTTCCTTTCAAGAACTCCTTTTCTTTATTATCTAGTAACACAGAAGCATTGAAGCTCAGTCTTTAAATGTGCCCTGTATTCCTCATATCTTGTGTATTTTAGAAGATTTATCATTTTTCTTTTGCATTTGAAAACCCTACAATCATTAGTTAAATCCATGTAGGCTGAGACACATCTTCTCCATGCTGCTAGTTTGTGGTAAAGGCATTAATATGTGTCATTTCTATTGTTTGTTCCTGTTGTTTGTATCTAACATAACATGGTTTTGTTCAAGAAGAAATTTAAGGGTTGATTTTTTTTTATTATTATTTTTATGGGAAAAGTTACTCTCAGGCCTAGATGGTCAGAATGGTAGAACTGTTTAGCATGTTGTAGATCTTCAGCCTTTTCTGATATAGAATTAATTATAAAGTAGTTTAAATACTTGAAGTTGCAAAAAGGACAGTAGTAAGTGTTCCATGTTTGTTGAATGGAAGAAAAATATGACTGAATTCTTGTTTGTAGTATTTGGGGAAAGGTTGAAAGAGATTCTTCTTCAGGATGAAATTCAAAATGCTTCAAATGGACTAGGAAGTTTTCACGTCTGTATCTTTTCAAGGTCTTAAACAATTGAGGGTATCAATTGACTCATTTGCAGTTTGACCAAATTCGAGTAGTTGTTCTTTTTCACTCAAATTGAAAAGTCTGCCCTATAAAAAAGAAATAAGTTAAATCCTTCGCTGCTTTAATTGGGACTTCAGCGCAAAGAGCTTGTGCTCTCTGATAGGCTCCCTGGTCTTAATGCTGACCCTGGAGGTCGGGGACTTCTGGAGCAAGCCAAAGCTCCTGCCACTGCCCTTTCCTCAGGGGTTTTGGGTGGGGGAGAGGCATATATCCAGACTCATCCTAAAAGAAGGGTGGGATATGGTTGAGGTAAATACATCTTTTAAGACTTGGAAACACTCAAAGGTCCCATAGTTTAGATGGAGTCTCTCCTCCCTTCTTCTCATGGCGTGCAAGAATACAGAACTGAAAACTCTTGTTTGTTATTCTGCTCACAATTGCTGATTGCTGTAATCTGTACAAATACAATTAGCTGCCTCCTGGCTTCGTTTTTCATTAGAATTCTGCAAGAGTTGCCAGAGATAATGTGTTATTGGGCACAAGAGGAACAAGCTGTTTTTAATGAACAAAGCTTGATTTGTCAATCATTATATTCCTTGGCAATTGACAACAGATTGATAGGCATGATGGAATTCATCCAATTTCAACTGAAGTTGAAATGATATCTGAAATAATACTTTTACAATTTTTCCCTAAATATGGTGAAGGTTCTTTTATGTAATGCCATCACTTTCCATTAGAATTCTTCATTCTGTCACAAGTTTTAAAAGCATGTCAATTTAACTAGCACGTGTGTTTAAAGAGAACTCTAATTACAGTTAAACGGTGGTGGTTTGAAAGAATAAATACCAAAAAGTATCAACACTCTTCTCTTCGCATTTCTCATAGATCTTGTTAAAATATTATTATGAAAGTATCCCTATCTTCAGTGTAAATAGATGTTCTCATACTGTATTCATGTCGGTCACTGTCTACAGATTTTTCTTTAGTATTGCCATTTCTTAGGAATGCAGACGTGAATGGCATGCTGTTCTAGCTGATTTCTGTGGTCTGCTGAGTACTGCATGAACGGACATGCAAACTGCGCTGAGCATTTCAGTAGCTTTGTTACTGCTCTTAACAGTTCTTTCAATGAACACTCGTGTTAAAATCGCCTAATGAATGGTTTTATTTTCCATATCACTTTGTATTATGAATCTAAAACTTGCTAAAATTATAATTTGGAGCGGAATTAATTGTCACTCTTAATATGCCTTTTTTTCTTACCCCTTCGGGGCTTCCTTTTGTGTTTTAGTGTTTGATCAATTAGATCTCGTCACATACGAAGAAGTAGTAAAGCTGCCAGCATTCAAAAGGAAAACACTAGTCTTACTAGGTAACTTTTACTTATTTTTCTGAACATAACAGCACAGTTTTGAAGCCCTTGTGGTGGAAAATTTCTAACTCCTTTCTGTGTTGTGGATTAGGTGCACACGGTGTCGGAAGAAGACACATAAAAAACACACTCATCACAAAACATCCGGACAGATTTGCTTACCCCATTCCTCGTGAGTAGCGACATTCAGTGTACTGCAGAATTGTTTGTGTCAGCCTTGACAACACCCCTGTTGTTCTATTACATGTGTTCAGTTCTGCTGAGAAAAATCTTAAAGCTGGGAACTGTGCTAGGACTGGGTGTGTTTCCTTTGCTTTACCAAGGGGAGGGGTAGTAAGTAATACCACTTTTACGTTTAGTGTTTCTTATTATTCACAAAACTTCCTGCTTCTCTCTACCCCAAACATTTCTGGATTTAGAATGAAGGATAAAACATTTCTCATTTTTAACTGCTTATATTTCCCATGAGAAGAAATATAAACTGGGTTTAGGAGAAACCTTTAATGTGTACCTTATCTGAATGTTTTAATTACTTCTCACAGCCTAGTCTCGAGGGCTGGTATTACTGAAATAACTTCAAGTTCCAGAGATGACAGTAAGGAAGAGAAAATACAATTAACAATTACCTTCACTGCTTACACGTGGGTTGTTACAAATTGCACAGGGGTGTTTTTCCCTTTATGACAATCTCTGCCAATACCAGGGGGCAGAATTTGCATATCCTATTACATGATCTCTTGGAAATGTGCCCTTTTTCCTCAAACTAAGGATACTGAAACAAGAGCATCCAGTCTCTAACTGTCCACTCTATTTTAGACCAACTTGAGAAACACAATTTATGGCTCAGAAGTGACACTGATGGCCACTGTGCCTTAATTTTTCTCCATACTTCGTTAGTGCTTTATTTTTAAATTGCAGTTAGGTGATTTTCTACCTATAAGGAACTTTGTTGTTGGTAAAAGTGTTACTTTTAAGAGCTTGTCTGTAAACCTATTTGGAAGGGGAAAAGGGTTGGTTGGCTGCTGATCTAAGCTCCCCTGGCTCACTTGCTAAGGAGTCAGATAAAGACCAGTCAGGCAGGAGGAGGAAAACAGAAAGACCCAGCCCTTTGAAAGCATGAGCTGTTAGATCACCCCAGCATCAAAGTGAAACTGCACCATTTCTCACACTGCTGTTTCTATCTAGACACTAAAATCCTGAATTAGAAGTGTGATGCCAGGAGTATGTGATGTAATTGTACTTCTTTTATTCAATACAGACAAGATTATATAGGGGGAAGGTAGTACGTAACCTGGCATTACAAAGAACTGAATCAGAGCCTAATAAAAGTTTTATAGTCTGCTGCTCACTCAGTCTCTCTCAGGTTCTGTATTGCTGTGGGGAGGGAGAAGCTGAACTACTTATTTGATCTCCATAAACCATTAAAATGGACTCACCTCTATGGTGGTGACCATCCTTAAGGTTGCCTGCATTTAGGTTCCTGCTTTGTGGAAGCACTGAAATTGTTTCACTGATTATATAAGAACATGCATTTTCTGCATTCTTTTACAAACCATGGTAGAGTAGGTAGCTTTTAAGATGGACCTTAAGTTGGGTGTGGAGTTTCGGTGAATGCTTTATGAGGAAGTTATCTACATACTGAAAACCTGATCAAAAAGCTCATGGGACACGCAATGGTAGGTAATAAAAAAGATTAGTAGGCCATACTTCTCGTACCACATAGAAGTAATACATTCAAAAAGTATGATATTGCTATGTAGCTTTCATCTCTTTTGGCCACAAGTAATCAGGTTCTTACCTACTTTTTAGACTTAAACTTTCACACTCAGAAGAAGAAAACTTCATGAACTCAAGTTTTTTAAAAAAAGAAAAATAGATAGATGTTTTTAGAAAAGAAGAGGATTTAGGAGAATTATGAACACTTAAATTCAGTAGACCTAAGGCATCACTGAGTAGTATAGTGATACTATATGGTTTATATAATCCATTGTTCATTAATTTCTTGAAATAACTATGATCTATAATAGTTCTATAGAACTTCTCACCTTTGAAATAATGCTAATTAACCCTCAGAACATTGCCAGTTAATTATACCTATTACTGTTCTGAGGATTAAATGTAGAGGATTGATTCAATTTTTGGATACCTTGTTTGACATTATGATAGGGTTGTTGGAAGAAAAGGGAGTGGATTGAGAAGAGATGTGGTGTTTCAGGTATGTCACCAACATAGATATGATGATGGAAGAAATATGAGAGTGAATCAGTTCATGAGGGAATAATAGAAGCAAGGAGAAGGTGGGGAGAGAGGAGCAGATGGCCTGGGGAATCACAAGATGGTTGGGATCCCTGTTTCTGGACAGACCCCCAGCCCAAGCAGGCCCACCTAGAGATGGCTGCCCCAGGACCATGTCCAGGGTACTCTCTGTCCCAACATCCCAGTCCTGATGTTGAACAGGATTGGGCCCTGGGATAAAATTGAAATGGTAATTGAATTGTTTAGAAACTATAAAAACTGAGATCTGGCCGTTTTTGGCTGCTGAAGGCAGCTGATAGTCTTACAGTCTCCACCACGTAAAGGTTATTTTACCTTTTCTACATCCCTTCTTCTCCTGCTTTTCCCAACACATATCCCTCAGACTCCTGCTTTTCCCAGTGCCTTTCATTCTGACTATCTCAGGCTCATCTTCATTATTCTATGTGTGATTTGACAGGTCATCATTCAGTGAATAAGTATTAATAAACCAAAAAGCCATATATAAGCTTAATATTGCTTCTGTACTAAAATATGTTGCATTTTCAGACACAACCAGACCTCCAAAGAAAGATGAAGAAAATGGCAAAAATTACTACTTTGTATCACATGACCAAATGATGCAGGATATATCAAACAATGAGTATTTGGAATATGGCAGCCATGAGGATGCAATGTATGGGACAAAACTGGAAACAATACGAAAGATCCATGAGCAGGGACTAATTGCAATACTTGATGTAGAACCTCAGGTAACTAATTAGAAGTATATAAAAATGGGACTCATCACAAATCCTTCAGCCTTATTGTATTGAGATATATTTATTTTTATTGATTGCACACTACATAAGTAATACATAAAGTCCTTGAACCACCAAGGTATCGGTCTGTGCAATGGAATTCTGGTAATCATCTGGTTGGAAGTACATACAGCAGAAACAAATTCATAGTTTAGCAATCACTGTAGCTTGAAAATCTACTTAACCCTGTAACTTTTTACTATATTGGCCTCATGCCCAATGAAACAAGTGATTGTCAGTGCCTGCCAGAGATAGTGTTACGATATTTTCAAAAATTTCTCTTTGATGCTGTATTGGAGGGGAATCTTCCTGAGTGACTCTTGACTCTATATCAATAATGAACACAATCAGAAACATTTGTGGTCAATCACTGATATTTATCTTGTTTGCACAATGACCAGATCAGTGTTGTTACTTAATAAACTCATTTCTGTGTTGTGGCATTGTACTGTTCAGAAGACAGCAGGAATAAAAGTCAGGCTCTCAAGGTACACTAGTAGTTTATTTATTCATCGTATAGAACCTTATGTGTAAAATTCTGAGACCTCCTTTGAAACATCCATAACATTTAATTCACAGGAATCTGTTCATATCTTTTGTTCAGTGGAAGAACATGAATATGGACAAATGCAATGTTTATATTCAGCAGATGCAAGGAAATTGTTAGAAAGACAAAATTGTGACCAGTGTCATATATTTAAATTTGCTCACATCTTTCTGCATTGTGAATGGATTCAAGAAGATCAACTTCTTTTAAGAATTTAATAACAGAAATAAGATACCTGACTAAATTATTTAGGACAATTCATAGTATGCTGGTGTGGTGCTGTTCTGAAAAATAAAAATCCCACATTTAACAGTGTTCAGGGAAAGCAGCATCTGTAGTTAGTTCAATGGAACAGCTGTTAACAGCAAACTCTCTTGATAAACCTTTTCAGTGTGCATTATTCCAAAGCAGTGCAATTCTCACAAGCCATTTTAATCTTTGTTAGGGTGTATTTACATTTGGTAGCAGCTGCTTTTGCTGCACTTCCTCCAGCAAGTGTCTAGCAAGCCTCTTTCCTAAGAGGTTCCCTCATTCATCCATCTCAGCTCACTGAGGGAAACCTGTTTGAGGACTTTATTCCTGGTTATCTTACACCTCTTGCCTGTTTTTCTTTGGCTACTTTCAGTTATATGAGTTTTCTTGAATGTCACATACAGGGTTTTTCTCATGTTTAGAGGAGGTTGGCATAGGTGACATTGGTTGGGTTCAAGCAGCAGAGATGAAAACCTTTTAGCTTGGGAAAAAGGTGGATTGTGTTTTTTTGTTTTGTTGGGTTCTTTTAAAAGAACTTTGGAGAAGACAGAAAGTGGAAAAAGCTAAACAGACTGACCTTTGGTGATCTTACTTTATCTTGTCCATCCCTCTGAATTCAGCTGAGTTACATTTACTCACTGTCCTGCACTTCAGTCTCTCCAGGATCTGTAGCAGAGTTTCACCTATGGCAGCTCTGTGTCACTCAGTTAATGATGACTGAGACAACTCTTTTAATGAGAGCTCTTTCCTTTTGCATACATTTTGTTCAGGGGGTTGGTGCTGTACTTAGTGCATTTAGTGCTATGCTCACTTTTTAAACACTTTGAACTACTCACATCACATTTCCATTTGTTTAAGAAAATAATAATTAAAAATTGTTGGTAGAAATAGCCAAGCAAAAAATTATATTCTAATCAATATTCTAAAACACACTTGGCTCTTTACCCTATTTATGGCATGACTGAAT
Organism: Scytalopus superciliaris; assembly: GCA_013400415.1. NCBI lineage: Eukaryota > Metazoa > Chordata > Aves > Passeriformes > Rhinocryptidae > Scytalopus > Scytalopus superciliaris. Next base: position 372,818 of record VXBX01001163.1, read on the forward strand.
TTTTTTACATCAATAAGTTTAAATACAAACAGAATTCCACACTCCTTGAGACTGTATGGGAAGAGCCTCTCTGAAAATGCCTCTATTGTCTCGTTAATTCACTTTAATTAAGGATAAATATACGTTTTGACCACTAAAAATGTAAAATATTATAAAAAGTTGTGTCTGTATTACTAAGGCTTTCACTCCAGTTCAGTTAAGAACAAATCCAGCATCAGTAAGTCATGAATTTGTGTATTTTGCTTATGTGATTAAACTTGCTTCTCATGGATTGTTGGGGGTTTCCTCTCTAAAGTGTCTGATTTTTTTTTCACCTAGGCATTGAAGGTCCTGAGAACTGCAGAGTTTGCTCCTTTTGTTGTTTTTATTGCTGCACCTACGATTACCCCAGGCATTAATGAGGTATGGCATGTTGCAGTCCGATGTCTTATCAGAGATAGAATTAAGGATGAGATTCAAATATGCAGATCAGACTCTTTAGCTGTTTCCTTGCCTGTAAATGGTATTGCAGGAAGACAGTTGAATGACAGCATTGTTTAGTTGATCGAGATACATTTATTGTTTATTAACCAATTCAGAATGTGAGCCTCAAGTTGAAGGATCCACGTGGTATATTCTAAAAGTACATATGCCTTTATTTCATTCCCTGCCCTACCTCAAAGTTTTATTTCCAAATCCCTGACAAATAATTGGCACAAATTACTCAATTCCAGGTTTCAGTGCTGGCACTGGATTACAGCTGCTCTGAGCTGAGCAAATGGGTGTGCAGGATTCTGTCACCCCACCTTTAGCTTAGCATTTTTCCTGCGCAGCAAATACGTATCAGAAACAGGCTTATTAATTTTGGTGACTGTTCTCTAAGAATTGGAAGCTTTGCCCAACAGGGTAATTGCTTGTGAAATAATGCTAAGGATTCATGGAGGTCCATAACCTACATTTCCTACTTCATTTTTATGGAGTATCCACTCAGCAGATGGCTATTGATTTCAAAGATATCAATTCTGGATTTAGCTCACAACAGGGAAAACAGGATTTTTGCAAACATCTTATTTGCTCAGCCTGCTTTAAGCTATGATATTAAAGTATTTAATCAATTGGATATGACCATGAATTTGTTCCAGATCTCCTAGATGTCTCCTTGATCATCTAAACATAAAGTCAGAAGCCCTGTCACTGCAACCTGTTTCTATTGAAATGTAATTACAATATTATAAGCATGAAATTATGACATCACTGCAGAGGCTGGTAGGAAAATAAGGAGACAAGACAAAATGTATTTAAATGCAAATATCCTGAATGATTATTAAAATAGAAAGTGGAGAGTGAAAAATTTTGGCCTCAAGCTGCAATTTTCCTGGCAGCTGAGGCATTCTACTAGTTCACTGTGATCCTTTAGTGGGCTACTTTAGCTCTAAATTGGATTTTTGTCAGTTTTTAAGCAGCTCACAAAGACTCTGACAAGCACAAATGCCAGAACAAGCAGTGAAAGTTTATAGGCAAAAGAAAGAAGGGAAGGGGAAGAAGGATCTTTTCACTTTCAGGGCATTATGTCACTTCCCTGTGTCTGACAGACTCATAGTCTTAACTGGTGCATTTCAAGAGTGTAAAGACAAAGATCTCTCAGAACATCACAATTTGCCATGTTAGTGAAAGACACTCTATCCAACTGGTGTTGCCCTATGCTGTAAATCAGTACAATCTTGAAAAAATACTAAAATGTTGTAATGTGCTCAGAGTTTGCCTTTGTGTAAGCAAATAGCATTGTATCAGTTAAAAAAAATAGAATCATTCTTAGGCTGTGTCCAGTGAGCATTGTATTTACAGCAGCACTCAGGCAGCCAAGTACCCTGTGAAATTATATAATTGCCTGGGTCTGTTGCCTCCATACCTGTGTCTCAGCTCCCAAATCGTCCTCCTTGGCCTCACTCATCTGCCAGTGGTACTTAACTTTCAACCTTGCTGCTGTAGGTTGTGATACAGAGATGCTGGGGACAGCTCATAATGAGGGATAAAAGATGTTCCATGATGCACTGGGAAGAGGACAGGGGTGTACCTTCTGTAGTAGTTGTGGGGAAATGCTTGTTCATGCCAAAGAAATATTAGTAGAAGTAAAATATTCTGTTCTAAATATTTGTATTCACATTGTAAGACTGTGTCTTTATTTCAAGTTCTTGTGATAAAAAGTCTGTGCATGCAGGGTTTCACCCAGGCACATGAATTGCTGAACTGAGGCCACACTTCCAAAACGTGATAATTTATGAATCAATTAAACTTCAGGAAAGGGAAGGGCAGGCAATGGTCATAGCAGCAGACCTCACCCAAATACAGGATCCTCCTTTCCAGTGTTTACTGGGCTGTATGAAAGGAGATATGCAAACTCTGTGTGTGTGTTTGCAGCCTGCGAGGCAGCAAATGAGGGTGAGGAGTGTGTGTTCCCCATTTCCCATTCATGCTTCCTTTTTGAAGGGTTCATTTGCATAATGAGTGTCTCTTTCTGTTGATCCCCTTGCCCTGCCTTTATTTTGCTTAGGCTTTTTGAGAGCACTTCTGTAAATGATTGTTCTTCCTTCCCCTCCCCCCCCCACCCTTTTATGTTTTCTTAAATTTCATCTTTGCTTTTCTTTTCATTTTCCTGCATTCGTACTAATTGTACATAGCTGCCAAAATGGTGCAGAAAACTGCCTGTAAGTACCAGCTAGGGGCTGACAAGGTAGTCCTGATTATTGCAGTAGTTCTAGAATGTAGATATGCTGTTCCCAATCAACGTTATTTTTGCCATTGGAATCAAAGTTTAATGTAATAATGACTTTTGATATCTGCACTAAAATTGTCTGCTGGTAAAAAAAAAAAGAGAGACTGGAGAGTAAAAGTTCTACTCTAACAGCTGTATATCTGAATTCTGTGGTGAAATCAGTGCTGAGGCCTGATCTTAAACATCATCTCTTTTGAGACACTTCAGCCTGTCACAGACCACACAAAATGTCTCAGTAATCAAGGCCCACACAGCAAGATGTGGGAGACAAAGTATTATGCATTCCACTGAATGCAGCAATGCACTGTGAGCAATTCAATCATACAGGAGATCTCCCAGAGTGCACCCACCTGTCTAACCACAAAGGAAACCTAAATCAGATGATTGTTGTGCTAAAACAGAGGGAGGAGAGAGCCTATCAGAAAACTTTGGGGTAGTTCCTCTTTCCTCCAGCTGTTTCCTACCTCCCATTGCCCAGACAGCAGCAAAGAGGAGTTGACAGGCTCTACTTGTTTGATCTAAATCTTTATGCACCCAAATTCTTCTGACTTTTAGCTGTGCTCCCTCCCTGCGGTCAAAGAGTAAAAGGGATTTTTCTTAGGAAGTTTTCAGTCCACCAGCTGTTCATACTAATTTCTTTCTGTTGAAGCAAAGCTGGCAAAGGCCTGATGGTGTGTTTGTACATTGTCCACAGCCTCAGAAGGGAATATTAGAAATTGGTTAGGCTGTGCTGCGACTGTCACAAGTGGCAGCTCTTGTCCTGTGTACTCTCAGGCCAAAAAAACCCAGCCCTCAGAGGCTGAAGATACCACTGGTGGCCTTTATGTGCATGGGAGGCATTTAATGGATAAAGCCATGTTTCACTCCTTCCAGCTGTGGGGCAGAAGGAGAGATGAGGCAAGTGAGCTGAATTAGGAAAGGGAAGTCTGTTCTAATCATGAACACACTGCAACTAGACCCACATAAAATGCCTATTGCAGGAGAGCTGAGAAGGAAGAAGAAAAGACAGACGTCGTGCTCAGAAATGTTAAATTACAGAAGTTGTGGCCATTCATTTGTTGTCTGCAGCACGCTGAACATTTTGACTAAAAATGTTCTTTCTTGACACTACTGAGAGCACAACTGCTGAAGAATACCCTTCTTGGAAAATAATCTGGGATGTTCACTTATCAAAATTTAGTTATGAAATTTTAGAGAAATTGAGAGCAAGTATTTTGAGTAAGTGTTAGCTTTGAAGATAAATTTTGGCATTTAGGTCTTAGAGATTCAGAGAAACCAGCCAGCTCTGACATGTGCAAATAGATACTCCATCACAAACACAAAATTTGGCAAAATTTGGCTTCAGAATGAAACAAAAATCAAGGACTGTAATATATTTTATTTTTGCAGAAGTTATAAAAGCTTTGAGCCTATTTGAATATTGCTACAATGGCCTGTCCCAAACTTATTACTGCCCCTAAAAGTATAGAAAAGAAGTAATGTTTTACATTTCCAAGAGGCAAGGACATTTAGCTATTACAAAATACAGCCCACTTTGTGCACAGTAAAGTTGGACATAGGAGAAGCTAATTTACTGAATTTTTGAAACATTCAGAGTTTTTTTTAAGATGAGATGGCTGTAAGTGTTTTTCAGACATTACTGTCAGTCACAGCAAGATGGATGCTCTAGTGAGAAAAGTTCATTCCCATACCTGTAGATAAAAGTAACATTGATGGAAATCTGAATAGCAATTAAAAACCTACATATGGACTTACGAGCTGTAAGGCTTCAAGGGGCTTTTCAGGTACTGTTACCCTTGTGCCGTGACATTAAAACTCTTTTCAAACTGCAATATGATTTTGACAAGACAGGCTTTAAATATAAAATTAATCTTAGCTAGATATGTTTAAAGCACTGAAAATACTCTGCATAACAGATTATTAACCTTTCTTGTAGGTTAATTTAGGCAGAAAAGGTTAGATGCTCAGCTGATACAAATTCATGTCTTCTTTGGAATCCATGAGAAAACCTAACGAGCTTTTTTGGCTTAAAGACAATTTGGCCATATTAACTGTTCCACAAGAACATTTAATATTGTTCTGTCTGTTAATAACATAAGTTAAATTTGCACACAGTGGTATTTTCTACAGAAGTTTCAGGAGTTCTGGTGATGCAGAATGGTCCATATAAGGAACACCCCTTTTACAGAAGTGCGTGTGAGGAGTATTTGTCTGACTTGGAATTAAATTCATAATGCTTATCAAGTGAAGGCAACATCACACCACAAGCCCCCTCCCCATTTGAGGCTTCAGCCTCAGGGGAGAAGCAAAACTGTAACTTTGGTACAGAACTTCTCCTCCAGAAGTGCTGGTTTCATTGCTACAGGGAAGAAGAACCTTCCAGTGCAGGTTGTTCCCTTCAGAGGACCTGAAAGCTGCTGTTCCACAGATACTGTAATTCACTGTAATTAGAAATACTTGGGAAGTTTAAAGAGGAAAAAAGAAGGTGGAGGGCTTGTCTCTTATTAGCTAGATAAAATTCTATTCCCAGGATAATTTCTAGTGAAAAAGCTATAGGCACTGTGTCTGTATTTCCTGCAGCCTAAAACTCTATTCAGCAGAGTGTGTCCCAGTTAATTATCAAGTAGAATGAGCCTAGAGATACTCCAGAGCAGCAGGAGTGCTTTTCCACCATACCCATCCCAAACCTGTGGGATGGGAAGGATTTGATTGCTTTCCTGTGGATATTTCAAGGTTCCTGAAAACAACAAACGTTTTTGAGTTTGGTTTTGTATTTTTTTTACTTTGTAAGGGAATTCACGGTAAGATAATTCAAACTTAAAATTGCTGCAGAGCCCTAGGAATAAGCCTTTTGCATCCAGCTCCCCCAGGCAGGCAGGTAGGCTTTGCTAACAGAGCCACGGCTGCAGCATTCCTGGAGCCCTGTAGGGCACCCAAAAAGTGGGATGGAGGTGTTTCTGTAAAGACACTGACACAAAGCCCGGCTGAGCAGTGATCTGGTGTCGCTGTCTCTGCCTGTCTGTCTCCTCAAATTCAGGACCTTGCACTAAGAGAAACACCACACTCTGAGATAGGAACTGCAGGGGAATAATGTGGAGTGAGAACTTCCTTATCAGTGATTTTTACAGGAAGTAGACCCAGAGGATTGGTGTGGAACAGAAAACATTACCAAAACTGGGAACAGCTGATACCTGACAATGCCCCCTCCCCTGTTTCTCATGTTCTCACCAGCACACAGACCCAGTAGCTCATATTTGTGCAGTTTGTCCAGTTTATTGACATGTGGTCTCTGTTGCTCATGTCCGTGCTGCTTTTCCAAGCTTCCATCCTCTACCTCGCTTTTCTAACACTAGAGCTGAGTTTTGTCTCCAGCAGTGTCAATAACCGAGTGCTGTTTGAATGTCACCTTCCAGAGGGGAACCGTGCTGTTTCTCCCATGTGATCCCCATAGATGTAGGAGGGGGATCTAAAGCTCTTTGACCTCCTTGGGGCTTTTTTGCCTGTTTCTTCTCCATGAGCAGCAGTTGAGGGGCTGTTGTAGAAGAGCACGAAACGATCCAACTTGTCTCTCTCCCGTTCTCTTTCCTGCCCAACAAACAGGACGAATCTCTTCAGCGCCTGCAGAAGGAGTCCGAAATCTTACAGAGAACATATGCACACTACTTTGACCTAACAATTATCAACAATGAAATTGATGAGACTATCAGGCACCTGGAGGAAGCCATCGAGCTTGTGTGTACAGCCTCACAGTGGGTCCCGGTCTCCTGGGTCTACTAGAGCCGGGCGTGAGAGAATTGAGGAGAAAATAAATCTGTCATTACTGGGAACCACCTCATACATGGAAAACCTCTTCGTTACTGACCTTGTGTCAACAGGTCTTGGCCCCTAGAGACTACCTAGATGTAGTGTGACCTAAAATATAATTATTGTCATGTCTGAATAGATAGGAAGAGGGGGAAAAAAAAAGATTAAACACTAATTTAAAGAGACAGTATCTTTTTTTTAATCATTTCTCCTAGACTTTAATAAAATGTATCTTTAAATAAATGTATTATTCAGTCCTTTGGAATGTTATATTTTTGGAAATCATAGCTTTTTATTTCAAGGGCCCCTAAAAACTGCACAAAATAGATGCTGCTTTCTATAATCTATTTTAATAGTAATAATAATATGATTCTGTTACCTTAACTTGGGGGTGGAACACTACATTCTTTTTAGAGTCTGATTTTATGGATTGGAATACTTTGCTTTCCTTTATTTATTTGAAGTAATTAGTCTAGTGGTTACGAAACAAATTCATAAATTTTAAAGGCCTTTTTTCGCTCTCTTTTTTTTTTTTTTTTTTTCCCTAGGATAGCATTTTTAAGTACTTTTGTGTAACCTCCAGATAATGTGATACTGTCTCTTTGAAGAACTCTGTAAAACTTTTAGAAATTTGAAATTGGGTCTTGACTCTTAATGCATGTGGACAGTCGCAAGCGTTCATGCCGTTGGTGTATCTGTGTTGATAAAACCTGTAATCTACAGCAAAGTACATTCCGTTCATGGGAACACGTACCCAAGGGAATAAAGTAAAATATTATTCTGACTAAGTTGTAAACCTATGCACATCCCTTGCATTTTGGGCAACTTTATAAAAAAAAAAAAAA
>VXBX01001163.1:380223-440996 GCA_013400415.1 Scytalopus superciliaris
AAAAAAAAGAAAAACTGATTTTTATTAATAATAATCATGTAGTGAAATGTGTTTGTAATTTTGTCTCAATTTAATTTGTTGTAAGGTGGGAGGGGGCAATTACTGGTTTCACCATTTCAGATCTGTGTTGTCTGAGAGTATTAACGTTTTAATTAAGTTTAAGCAAAGAAATGCTGATTTTTAATATGTATGTAATTGTTTAAAGATGCACACATTTTAAAAGAAAATACTGTGCAATGAAGAAACCAGTTTAGGCATTGCGATAAACTGACTATTCCAAAAGACTCATCTACAACAGCCCTGTAAATTCCTTTAAAAATGGTAATTGACTCTACAGTCTGACCAATTTTTTTTATTTTAAATATACTTCCTTTTATGTGTTCAACAATTAAATGCTTTTGGGTCCTTCATTTCATCACAGGGAGTTTGAAGAACAAACCAGTGACTCGTGCAGTGAGAAAAAGTATCTTAAAAGTCTGCAAGGGAAGCCCTTGCAGGGCACAGCCTGCAGGTGTGTCCCGGGGCTCTGCTCTGCCTGGGCCAGCACAGGTTCACCAAAGTTAGAGGAGAGCCAAGTAAGAAAATGTCTCCATGTATTCACCTGGCACTTTATTTCCCTTCTTCATGCTCTCTCACTGACCCAGGTGGTTTGCATTTTTTCTGCAGATGGCTAAGGGAAGCAAACATTGCCACCTCTCTTTAGGTGTCAGAAATACAGTGTTCCTTAAAATGACTTCTCGTCAGAGCTTGGTTGGCTGTGCTGTTGTGTAGTATGAAGTTTGGTGATGATATTAGAATGGTACAGTGTTCTCAAAGGATTTCTCCTCAGAGTGGAACTACCAGCTATAATTGGTCTGTGGGCTGTTCCAGTTGTTTGGGGTATAATCAGAAAAGGGTCTCATGGTTGAACCTTTATGATAGGGGGTAATTCTGTTGCTAATTTTCTCCTGCCTACTCCTTCTGCAGGTGGGGTGGTCAAATCTCTGTTCTTGTAAAATCCATAGGTGAAATCTAGGTCTGGCCAGGCATCTCCCATCCAGCCAGGGCAGGTAGATGTTCCTTCTGAGCAGCATTCACAGCCCAGCTTGCAGCCCCCAGTGCAGGAGGGAGCTTGAATCCATCATCTGACCCCACCAGTTCTGTGGCTTCGTTCCCAAAACACGAACTGTAACCAAGTCCCTTGAGTTTGTAACTTTGTGGTGAGTAACCCATGAGAAACTATCGGTGTGAGCCTTGCATAAGCAAGAGGGAACCTATCAGAGTAACAGTAGGTGCTCATCTGTTCTGAATTTAGCCCCTGAAAGGGAATAGTGCAAACTGTGAACCATTTAGTTGAGTAAGAGGTAATTTTTCAAGTAGTTGTGCTGTGTCGTTTTAGTCCTGGATGAACCTTAGCCAGTGTTGCTGTAGGACCACCTGTTGCAATGTCAGTATTACACACTAGCTGAGCTCATCGAAGGTTCGTTCACTCTCAGAACTACCTCTTTTCCCAGTAAAGCACAAAGATGGGAAAACCTACTGAAAATCAAGCAGTGGAGTGTTTCTGATGTTAGAAATACAAACTTCTCTGGTGAGCATTGGTATCTGACTTCAGTGACATGTTTTTCATCTCAAATGTTTACCACATTAAACAGGTAAAGTAATTTTGATAATTCGAGTACAGTCCATCATAAATGTTTTCACTACACACTTTTGACTCTGTTAATGTGAATTTCTTGGAGTTTCTGTGTATCCAGCTTGTAAGAAAAGAAAACTCATAAGGCCCACGAGGGTGCTTCTGCCTTATGTAGATGACAGTAAGTAGTGATTTAATGTAACTAATACGCTTTTTTTCTCTTAAGTGGAACTACCTTCCAGTTCATATTACACAGTAGAAAGACTAACTTGGAGAGCTTTGTTTCTTTTATTCTCACTGTATAAGCTTTTATGAAGAGACAGAAACTGTAAAGCACATCAGTTAGCGTCCTGTCCTGCCTCCTCTTTACCACAGACTTTTCCTTGTAGGAACCTTCAGTAGCAAAAGATTAACATGGAACCCCCCTGGGCTTCAAGCTCAGCTGCTCCAGCAGCCCAGAGAGCTCCAGGAGCAGGTTTCAGCACGGAGCAAGCCCAGGACTCCTCGTTCTGCCCCATCCTCCTGCCCTGCCCAAACCCTCCCGAGGTGTCTCTGTTGTTTGTGTGGTACGTAGAGGGCAAGAGGGTGCCATAAATTCAGCTGGAAACTTCACTTGCATAGGAAATACCCATGCAGGTGCTGAGCTAATGCTACAGTTTTTTATTTTTTTTCAATCTCCAACTGGAGAAGGGTCCTCCTAGTACTGTAAATATCACTGCATAATTTAGAGCACCTCTTGGACTTCTCTAAATTTATGCTGAATGTGACCTCAGAAGCAGCCCTGGGATTGGGAAGAAACAAATGTTTCTGTTTGCCCCTTTTATACTTTATTTTTGTACAGGGGCTCGTAGATTTGTAAAGAAAACTTGATCTTATCAGTATGCTGCCTCTCAGTCTGACTGATGCCTGTGATTTCAAGGTGTTAAGTTGGTCCAATAAATGTTCATTAACCTCTGCTTCCATTTACTTAATAAAAGTACACTAGGTTATTCAATGTCTCAGAGTGGTAAGATTATTGCATGGAAATGGTAACCTAGTTTAGACAATCCTGGCCACTGCCATGCAACCCACAGCGTGCAACTGTTTGAAGTCAGAGGGACATTTTTAATCCCACCACCAGATCTGAATTCTTCCATATGTTTTAGCATTGGTTTTCTTTTTATATGGTTTGGGTCCCAAGAAATGCTGTGCCACTTAGGACTACCTACCTCAGAAACTTCATCAACAAGGTTACTCAGTTAATTTTGTAAGGACAGCATAGAAGATGAGCTGTTGCAGCCCGAGCAGCATTGAGCTGGTGTGTGTGCTCTAAGAACTGGGTACTAGAGCCACTGGGAAACTTTAAAGCACAGACTAACCAGTATTTATTTCATTCTTGTTCTTCTCTGCAAGGAAATTATTTCAGAGTGCTGTTATTTAAAGAAATACTTGGAAATGCTGCCAGAGCCCACAAGGTTGTTTTGTAAATCTGTATTGAAATATTAAGATGCAAACAGTTCTGGTCCCATTCCCTTCTGCTGCAAATAGTACTCACCATCTCTAATGAAGGCAGTTAGAACTCAATTTCAGGCTTTAAAATACCTGGAAGAAAACAGTTTGTGAAAAGTATAGAAAAATATATATCTTTACAGACTTGAGTAAGAGTCATCTGTTTTTATAGGCTGAATTGACAGAGGATGAGCTGAAGCAGGTTGCCATAAAAACTCTGCTTTCTTTATTTGAAGCATACTCATTTCCTAATAAACCTGTCTCTCAGACTAGTTGATTCACTACTTTTAATGAGGTAAGAAATAGTTGCAACTCTTACCAAGGAAACTGCTGCACATCATGTTAAATAGTCACATACAAATTAAAATACCTGCACAACAGGAAATACACCTTCGACAAGAAGGGCAGAAGTAACTTCTGAATGTCTGTGCCCTGTGTCCATACTGTGAGCCTGAGTGCACAAGCCTGTCTTAGAGGAGAGTGTATTTCTGCTGCTGCTACACAAAAAATACAAACCCACTCCCGACATTTAAATGTTTACAGTGTTTTGGGTCTTCTTTTTTTGCTTGCTGATACAGTAATTGCACCTATAGCAATTTTTACTTTCTTCTTAACTGATTTTTAGCAGTCTCCTGCTCCAGTTCTATGAAAGCTGGACTGAAGCAAGTAGAGAAGCTTCTTGACTTCTTATAATTTAGCCTCAGAGTAAACGCTTTTAAAAGCCTCTTTTTCAGACCTGTACATAAACAAATAATTCATTTTTACCTCAGTAATACATTTCTCAGTTAAGATGTTGGACAGAAAGCTGATTGTTTTTCATGTAGTCTTAACTTTTGTAAGCAAAACTAAAGGGCAAGGGGTGATGGTGTGTATACATGTCCATGCACCCTATTGGGACAGTCAGGAAGAAGAACATTAAATGTGGCCTCATCTCTACCATTTGTTCTTAGGATTAATGTGTAACTTGAGCCTGCTGCAGTTGTGTTGTGCAGGATAACTGAATTAGTAGCACATTCCACGCTGTGTCCTTGAAAGAGTTCATGTTGAGCATTAGCACAGTAATACTTGCAAATTTTCCCTTATCAGTAGCCACAGCTATTTTTAGTGTCTATGTAGAGGAAATAGCCATGAGGAAAGGAGGAATTTGCTTATTTTTAGTGTATCTCATCTCAAAGCTGCAACATGAGTCTGTGTTTCTCCATTGCCAGTCGTACAGATGGAGCCTTCACCGTCTTTCACAGGATTGTCAGGGTGGTGGGACATGTCCTGAAAATACCAGGGATAACATGTGGTTGTGCTGACTGTCACAGTTTGCTAACTGGAATTTGTCAAAATTGGAATTCATCAAAACTGTGACCAGGGTTTTAAAAGAGAGTGGAGTGGGGAGAATTCTGTGGTGTCAACTCTGTGGTGCCCAGACCTGCTTTGGGACTAATTCATTGAACACAGGGAACTTAAATAGGTGCAAAATAGCAGAATTGGCTCATACTTGGGTCCATCCCTGTGTAACTGAGGGGAGGAGCAGGTGACATCTCAAACAGAAACTGGATTTTGAGGTGTGTTTTCCTGCCAGTCAGAAGATGTGTTTTAACCGTCTGCATTACTTACCATCCTTCTCACAAAAGGTCTTTGAAGATTCACCTTCATTGTAACCAAAGGAGATGTGGAACAAGAGCTCAGTTAATTGTTTTATAGAATATCTTATCTTAATAAGCAGTAAATATTACAGGTTACAACAATATTACAGCACAATAGTACTGAATTCTGAAGAATCCACTCCAGGCTTACACAGAAATTAAGTTTTTTAAACTCAGTGATTTTCCACTAAATTAAACAATTTCAATGTCTGAGCATCTCCTTACTCTGCCTTGCAGCCATTTTTGCTTCCTGGGATAGATGCAACAAAAGCACCAGCTATGTGTCAAAACCACAACCCTGTAAAGTTTATTGGCTAATAAATCAGTAAAGATTTATGAAGTTACCCAGTAGGTGAAAGAAGATAAACCTCACAAGGTTGTTTTCTGTTTATTATGTAAACTTTCAAAACTTTTTTTTTTTCATTTATTGTTAGGGGGAAAATGCATACAAATAAATTCTGTAATAAATGAAAGACATTTGTCTCCAAACTTCCCAGGTTAGCTAATCATGCTGACTCTCCTAAAGGAAAATATTCTGCTTTTCCACTCATCAGAATAAGCATTTCAGTAAAGCCTTTTCAGTATTTCCCAAATATTAGTGAAGGAAGAGGAAAAAGATCCTGCTTCCAGGAAAATTCCTTGTTGATTTCAGCAGCTTGAGCCTCTGCCAGGGTTGGCCTCCAAGGACTTTTCAGTGCTGGCAGTCTGAGGGTTCCATTCTGCCAACGTTGTCTTGTTACATACAATTGGTGATTTTCATTCAGCAAGACTTCAGGCAGAAAATAAAAAGCTTAAACTCTATTGTGTGTCTGTGTTCATGGGCTCAAGGTTTTCCCTCTGGCTGTAATTTGGAGTACTCCCTCAGTGTGATGTTAATCCCCTGAAGGCAATGGGAAGACTCCAAATAATTCAAGAAGCTTTGACTTTTTGGTCTAGCCACGTATTTTCATTAATATGTTTTTAACATATTTCTCTGGTTTTATCATTAAAACAATTAAAACAAGTGAGAGATCACTGGGGGTGTCACTATGTACTTCCCCATTCCTGCCTGTTGTCCCAGCTGTGCTACAGCTGGGTTGTTTTGTGGGCTCTGGTGTTGTCTGGGGTTCACATGCTGAGTCTCACACTGGAAAGGACCTTTCAGGATCCACACGGTGAGAAGATTCTCTGCCTGAGCCTCACAGACTGTCCTGGGCTGAGTGCAGTGATGAGGCATTGCCTGGTAATGTTGCTGCCCAATCTAAGCTGATGCTTTAATTACCAGCTTCTTTTCCTCTTGTCACTGAAACGCCTGAAGCTCCACATGCTCTGGCCAAGAGTTCCTACCCAACCCTATTTGCATTTTTATGGTACCTTCCAATAGGAATTGAAGAGTAGGATTGAATGCACAAACAGAAAGGTAAGTTGCCTACAGAGAAAATAAACAGACAGAGGCTCAGAAACAGAGCCAGAGATACAGGAAGCTGAGAGCTGTGCTTGGCTCCAGGAATCACCTGCTGTGCAAGGCAGGGCAAGTCCCATCACACTTCCTGCTCATCCCCTCCTGCACCATCTCCTGTGCTCTGCTCAGGCTGTGAGCCATGTGGAGGAGGAGCTGACACCACGTGTTTTAGAGTGCCAAGGCTGAAAGTGATGCCACAATAGACAGGTATTAACAATTCCTCTGGTGCTGAACGGTCCCCAGCTCCTGAGCAGCATTTGCAGGCACAACCCGTGTGAGGTAACTTGGGCTTTCATCAGAGGTTTTACCCCACCACAGCACCTTTGGTCCTCAAACTGGGATTTCAGTAGGTGTTGTAGATGCAGGCGTGGCATTCACTGCACAAAAGGCAGGCAGGTTTATTTAAATCAGAGCTATTAAACACTAACTAGCTGTTCTGATAGAAAGCTGCACAGGTACCATCCTAAGATTTTCCATGACCAAAGACTGAGAGAAGAAATTCCCAGGGCTGGAAGAAAGGAAGAGGCTTTTCTTGGCTGAGAGTAGACACTACCCAGGAAGGCTTCACTGTGCCAAGGAAGCTGCACACAGAGCTTAGAATTCAGGACCTTGCAGTCTGTGGGGTGTAGGTGGCTTTATGATTGTTGCTTGTACCAATTAGTTTATTTGCAGTTTGCTAGTTTGGGGGTTGTTTTTTACAGTTTTCCAGTGGGGCACCAGTTGCATCTTTCCTTCTGCAGTCCCTGCATTTGCCTTCTGGCTGGTTTATCACTATTTTCCAAACTGTTCCTGGCAAACACTTATTTTTTTTTTTTAAGGAGAGACCTCCCAGAGCCTTCCAGTACCTGAGGGGAACCAGAGGGGAGCTGGAGAGGGACTTCTTACAAGGGTATGTGGTGATAGGGCAAGGGGGAATGGCTTCGAACTAAAAGGGGGTAGATTTATATTAGATACAAGGAAGAAATTCCTTACTCTGAGGGTGGTGAGGCACTGGAATAGGTTGCCCACAGAAGCTGTGGATGCCCCATCCCTGGAAGTGCTCAGGGCCAGGGTGGACAGGGCTTTTAGCAACCTGACCTATTGGAAGGTGCCCCTGCCCATGGCAGGGACTGGATGATCTCTAAAGTCCCTTCCAGCCCAAACCATTCTATGATTCTGATTTGTCTCATTTTAGTGATTTAAGGGGGGAAAAAAAAACCTTTCAAAAAGGGTGATTCCATATATAATATACTTGAAGGCTACATAGTGCTTTGTACTGGTTGATGGTGGGATAAATGCCCTTTGTGCTCTGATAACCTTGGGCCAGATGGTGTTCTGGGCTGGACCTCAAGTGTCAGAGCACCCACAGGACAGATTTGGTTATAATGGTTGTCAGCAATTGCTGAAGGACCCATCACAGCCCTACTCCTAAAAGTGACAGCTAGGAGGAGGAATGCAGAAAAGCTCCATGAATCAGTCACCTTGCACATCCCCAGGGGATCCTGTGGTGAAGGCCACTGTGCCCTGTCTCACTCACCTGTGTAATTTGTGGTCATTTGTGTCCCACACTGCCCATGGTCTGTGCAGCACTGGAAAACTGGCTTGCTCACAGATACTTTCAGAGGAGACAAAAGGATCTTTGTAGCTCCCACAGGACTTAGCCCTGTCTAAGTCTCTCCTAGACAAAGCCAGTCTTTTCACTCCTAGGTAATGAGAAATCTTCGTTCCCTGACTTAGCTCGTTTACTTCTGTCACCAAACTTTATTGCTGCTATGTCTTTTCTGATGTGCAAGGCCTAAACTGGACATATTCCATGAGGATGTACTAGTAAAAGGCATAATAGCCTGTTGCATTACTTGCTGGGTTTCCATCCCAACCTCTGTTACTTACAGTATTTTGTTTGGTTTATTATATCAGTTGATCCACCAGCTCTTCACAGCCATTCTTAGGTCTCCCTTTCCATAAGACCCAGCCATGCATGTGAACAGCTGAGGTTGTGTCTTCCAATCTGTAATACCTTACACATGCCAACATCTATTTTATGTATCATATTTTATCTCTCATGGCTTTCAAGTGATCTGGAATTCATCAACCTCCTTTAAGCTTTACTGTCCTAAAAAAAAATTCTGCCTCTGCAAATTCGCTGCTACTTTTTTTGCCTATTAACATAATCAATTGCCTGTTTCAGCACAGATATTTACAGCCTGCTTTGTCTGATTGCAAGTTTACCATTTGTTCCCATACTTTGTCTTCTGGCTCTTTGCCAGTCTCGTGCATCAAGAAAGTGCCTGTCCACTTGGTGCCTGATGCGTTTCTGATTGTCACAGCACACTGGGATGTAACCACTCAGCACGGTGAGGAACGGCTACTGCCAATTCCATCCCAATTTACGTGTGTCCTTTGTTACTGATTTATCACACTTGTCTACCCTGGCACGATGCACTCACAGGCTTGTTCTCATCATCACAAGCCCAGAAGTAAAACCCCACTGAGCCACATTTGCTGTGAGTCCGGCGGATCCTCACCCCGTCAGAGACTCAGTGTCTCCCTGCTTGCTGCAAGGAAACCTTGCTCAGCCCCTTTTCTGCCCTCACAGAGCCCAAGACCCTAGACCTTTTCCCAATATCCCTGTGCCTGTGTCAGCCCTCAGTCTGAGCAAAAAAGTAATAAAAAACAACCATATTACTCAAAAATTAAAGCCCACAGTCCATGTCTGCTCATCTACAGGCACGTCCCACAGAGTTCTCAGCATAGTCCCATCTCACCCATGCAGAGCTGGAGCAACATATTTACAGTGTGTCTTAAACTACAGTGCAGGGCCCGTTTTGCTGGTGTTTCCTAAATTCAATTGTTAACTCAATTTGTTAATTTGAATAAAGAGAACACCTCTCCCTGTGCCTTCACACCAGATCCTTGCTGGCACCAGTAAATCACACGATGCAAAGCAGAAATTGAGCACCGTCTTTCCCATTTAGCTTGTCCCCCTTTCAGATACAGCAATTACATTTTATTCTTATTATCCCCAGTTTAAGGGCATCTTAATCTTTGTCCCATTGCAAATCTACAGCCACATCAAGCAGCTCCTGTCACAGGTCAAACCCTCCATTTTAGATGCTGAGCAGGCCCAAAGTGAAATTAGCTGTTAATCCAAAAAGCAAATACCTAGGATATGCATGAAAAGTAAACCATCAGGTGTGTATAGAGAAACTAATGGGAGATTTAGGTCTTTTTTAAATCTCGATTTTTCATAGAGGATATAAGATTTGTGCTCTGTAACTCTAAATCTGTCCTTTAAAAGACAAAGAGATGAAGAAGGAAGTACAATGAAAATCAAAGGATGTGGTGAAGGGTCAAAGGTGAGAAAAACTGCAGAAGTAATGAACTTCTCTCCTTCAAGGCTAAAACTAACCACAGAGCACAAGATCAGACTGGTTCAACTAACCGCAGGGGCAACAAAGTCAGGCTTTGGGTAAGAAACATGGGTATTTGTCCAGAAATATCTTTTTTCTGTATTCATCTTTATATTAGAGTTTAAAATCCCAGCCTTGTCTCATGACAAAGAGAACTCTGGTGCTGATCTTGCACGTTTAGGTTTGGTTCTATAGGTGCTTCTCCATCATGTAAAATCTAAAGCTTGTCCAATGGCTGGACACTGGGGAGTGTCCCCTGACAGAGGGGCTTCTTAGACCTTATGCATTTTCAGTATCAAGATAATTTAATTGTTTTTTAAAATAGTTTCTTTTCATGAAAGGAATACTTGTGATGCCTTTTTTCTCCTTTTTAATTCTAATTTGCGTTCTTTATTCCATGATTCTTGTTTTCCATAAAGGTCTTTTAAAACTGCTTTGGAAGTCACTGCAGCAGATTCATTGATCTCTTACCAGATTTGGGAGGGGGGAAAGGTGTGTGTCATGTGCCTAGAAACTACTGTTTCCTCACCCAAACTAGCCCTGTCTTGTGAAGCTCACGCTGGGGCAAGAGTGGCCATGAGAGGCTGTTTTCTTGCAAGGTTTCATATACTCCAAAGGAGTGTTCTGGGATAAGAAACTAACTTAACTGATTTGGTTCCTCTTGAATTTGTGACCATAAAAATTATCAAGGGATTTAATTTTTTTAGGAGCTGACAGTTGGTTGTATGTTGGATGTCGTAAAGACGAGAATTGGGTAAAATACGTAACAGTGCACTTAAAAATTGGCCATGAAGTTCCTGAGTCTCAGCTGGCCAGCAGCTGCTGTCATTTTAGCAAAATGATGGTGATTCCTCATGTCCTGGACTTCATTTTTCCTTCCAAAGCAGAAAAATATGAACATCCACAATGTTGCTCCTTACAACTACCTGAAAAGGGGGTGTATCCAGGTGTGGGTCGGGCTCTTCTCCCAGGCAACCAGCAATAGGACAAGAGGACAGTCTTAAGATGCACCAAGGGAGGTTTAGGTTGGTCATTAGGAAGAAGTTCTTCACAGAAGGAGTGACTGGGCATCGGAATGGGCTGCCCAGGGAGGTGGTGGAGTCACCATCCCTGGAGGTGTGTAAGGGCAGACTGGACATGCCCCTCAGTGCCCTGGTCTGACTGACAAGGTGGTGTTCAGTCACAGGTTGGACTTGATGAGCTCAGAGGTCTTTTCCAACCTAATTGATTCTGTGATTCTGTGATTCACATTCAGAGTGCATTTTGCAGATAAAGCAGAAGCATCTTTGAAGCACTAATTGACTTGAAAGCCACTCAACAATTGCACAGTAAGGCGATCTTCGGCTTTAATGTACTTCAGCACGGAAAATAAAAATGTGGGTTATGAAAACAATTCACTCATGAGGCATCCGTGCTTAGAGGAAGTGAAATACAACCATTTGGGCCCTACCATCTGTGCCAAGCCTATTGATAAACCTCCCCTGGCAGGATGAGATACTGCTCCTGTAAAGGCATCCTTAACCTAGTATGCCTCTACAGCACTGGGCTGGACTGGGTTTGAAAAACAGCCTCTTATAATACACAGATGAATTTAGCACTTAAGAAGATTAATGGATTCATAAATAGCCTGGAAATCCAAACTCATTGAATTTAGTTCACGGAACAGGTCAAATAGGCATTTATCAAACCATCTGGCTTTTTTTTTCCCCCGGGGAAACTGTGGTTGAGCTACAGAAAGCAGAGGAGCCATTGCAACAGGGAAGGTTTGGTTTTCCCTGTACTCAGCTTTCCTCTGGAAATCTCTGGTGCTAATTAGAAAGTGGTAGATCTTTTTGGACAGAGCACTGCAGACCAAACCAGGATGCCCCCAGGCACGTGTCTTGAAGCCACTGGAGATGCCACCTTTTTTCCCCAGACAATCACAGATGTAAAAGGGCACAGGAGTGACTAAAAAACGTTCTTCATGCATGAATTTGTAGATTACCCACCATTTATTGTGTGTTCTGTGCCCAAAGTGAATCCTGTATGTGCCTGGGGGAAGGGGCAAGGGCAGCTGCTCTCAGTTGGGTTCAGCAAATGTGTTGTCCATACTGAGCCACCACAAGCCAGGGCTGCTCCCACTCCGCTGCTGCCACTGCAGCACCCTCAGGGAAGGGGTGGAAGTCACATCCATGTTCAATTGGTCAGGAAAGGGCAGGTGGGAGGAAAAAAGGGGGATTTGGAAAATATTTGATAGTTTCTCAAAGTTACTTTCCATTTTTGCTGCTCCTATCTCGTGACAGTTTAGCAGTAATAAATGTCCATATATATTGCTTCATATCATATGAAGATCTACGTCACAGTATGATAAGCCACGTATAATGATTTAATGTAGTAAAAATATCACAAAAATGTATTTCTATATAGTCACTTTTATTTTGAAGTGTTGCTGCAAAGCACAGCCGGGATCTAAGTGAAAATATTTATGCTGCAATAAATAGCTTGCCATGTGCTCAAGACTCTGAAAGGACATTCATGTGCACCCTTTTGAGTAGCCTACAAAAAACCCCACCAGAGTTATTCAAAAAAGGGGAGGGTTTGAGCAGTAAATTTATTTGTGTGAGCAAAATATCAAATTATTTTATTAATGTGCTTTGATACATAATTCTTTCTAGTCATATTAGCAGCTTTCATTGAAGATTTCAAAGATAAAACATGTAAGATATGTGCCATATAAAAGAAAATGACAGCATGGTTGGTTAGTATGGCATAATGTGACACACTATGTGGTACATATTAGTGGTGGAAATACAAAATATTTAGTAAAGCCTGATTGCATTTGCCATCACCATGATCAGCCCCTGCTGCCATGCCATGAAATAAGCTACAAATACAAACAATATATTCCTTGAAACAATATATCCATTGAGTAAAATTAAATACATTAAATAAATTAAATGACACTAAGGACGCTGTTAAGTAGCTTTGCCTCAGAGAAGAACGTTTTGACAAACAAGAGTCCATGTGGTTCTCCTGCACCCGTGCCAGGATAGCGCAGAGAGAAAGGATCAAAATCCTGTCGAGGTGCAGGGAGCATCACATTTTTCTTTAGGCAAACTCAACCTTACTGCTGTTCATGTCCCACAGAGCTCTGGGAGCATCCAGGGGGCTCTGGGACCCCACAGGGCAGGTTTCTCACCCAGACTGGGACCCAGCCTGGAAGCAGCTCCCACCGTCTCCCAGGGGAATCTGGAGCCAGATCCAACCACCCCAGCCTGGGAGAGTGTGGAGCCACTTACACACCAAAGGCCCCCCGTACAAACCTTTCCCTAAGGACTAACTCGGTGCAAGGCTTAAAGAGGACCCACGGCCCACACAGCCCTTGGACTATTTGCATCATATCATATGCAAAACAATCACTGCGAAAAGTGCTGGGAGACAAAAAGAAGAGGAGTCGGGCTCTGTGCTCTTTTCCCCCACGCCAGAAGAAACCCCTTCAGTCTGCCCGTCCAGCTGCGTGGTGTTACTGTAGACCTCGGTGGTGTTTGACACCTCTTCGGGAAGGCCCATCTGGAGCAAGAGTTTGGAGATAAGGCTGTTGAACTTGCTCTCGGTGGTAGACCAAGGCTGGTCGCTGGGGGTCGGACCCTCGGTGACGTTCAGCTCCGCCGGGTCCAGGCAGTAACCCTCTGGAGACCTCTCGTAGAGCACGTCCGTCAGGTCGATCCCGGCCACCGAGGAGGGGGAGGCACAAGGAATGTCCCTGACCAGCCTGTAGTTCTCCATCCACTCCTTGAGCCACTCGATGCGGCAGTCGCACTCCCAGGGGTTGCGGAAGAGGTACAGCCGCCCCAGGAAATACACGGGCTCGAAGACGGAGAAGGGCAGCGTCGTCAGGTTGTTGCTGTTCAGGTGCAGGGCGACCAGGCTGGTCAGGTTCTCGAAAGCCCCTTCCTCGATGTAGCTGATCCTGTTGCGGTCCAGGTAGAGGAACTCCAGCTCCCCCAGGTCCCTGAACCAGGTGTTGGAGATGTTCCTGAGAAAGTTCCCCCCCAGGTTGAGCATCTTCAGGCGCCTCAGGCCGTCGAAGGAGTTTTCGGGGAGCTCGCTGATCAGGTTGTCGTTCAGGTACAGGTACTCCATCTTCTGGCAGCCCTGGAAGGCTCTCTCATGGATCACGTTTATCTTGTTGTCCTGCAGATTCAGGTATTTCAGCTTGCCCAGGCCCTGCAGGGAGTTGTAGGCCACCGCTTCGATCCTGTTCCTCTCCAGGTAGACGTGGGTCAGGTTTTCCATGCCCCTGATGGCGCCCGGGATCCTTCGGAAGTTGTTCTGGAAGCAGAAGAGCTCCTGCAGAGCGGGCAGCTCCACGAAGATCCTGTCTGGGATGTTGAAAAGGTTGCAGTCCGCCAGGTCCAGCCTCACCAGGCGCCTGAGGGCGGTGAAAGTCCTGGTGTGCAGGTAGCGGATGTACTCGTTGTGGGCCATCTTCAGCTCCGTCAGGCTGGGCAGCCCCTTGAAGGCGCCCGGGGTGATGAAGGAGATGTTGTTGTGGTTGAGCGACAGGGATTTGAGGGAAGGCAAGGTGCCGAAGGCCCTCTCGGAGAGGAACTTGATGCTGTTCTTGTCCAGGTTGATGGCAGAGGCTTCACAGGGGAACTGGCTGGGGATGTGCCCCAGCCCGGCGCGGTCGCAGAGCACGGAGCAGCTCCGCTCGGGGGTGCAGACACAGCCGGGGGGGCAGGAGCGCACGCACGCCCAGACCCCGTGGGAGGGGGGCACCCACAGCATCACTGCACGGGGAGAGAGGAGGGAGGCACCATCAGAGGGTACGTCGGGCACCACAGGCAAAACAAGCCACGCTGCCTTTGCCTCCTGCCAGGCCAATTGTTGTCTGTACATCAGTGCTGACCTAGGGGAAAGATTCCTAATAGTCACCCAGAACATCATCTCTGATTAACTCCTCTCCCCAGGAGGGGGCTTGCCTAGACTTTAGTATTTCTCAGTGTCTCTGTGACTGGTCTCTGTGCAGGCTCATGGTTTGGCCAGGGAGCAGGCAGAGCTGTTTTGAGGGCCAGCAGCTGTGGATGGGCTGCAGTATCTCTGTGCAGGGAAAGAGGGGAGGGCAGTGTATGCTGAGTCAGGGGCATCAGTGAGTTGCCTGGGGGCATTCATGATTTTTGCTTCAAATTCATGATTTTTGCTTCTTTCCTTGGTTCATTCAGCCTAACATTTCCCCACGAGAGCCAGCGCAGCACTGGGAGGGGGAACTACCAGCTCTGAAGGATGCAACACGGTGTTTAAAAACACAGTCCCACTGTGTACTGGTAGAACAGCGTGACTAAAAATAAGTTAAGGGATATCATTCGACTGCTGGCTTCATGATCTCATCACAGATGAGATGCTCTGCACCTCTCCAGCACAGTTTTCACTCTTCTGCCCATTCTCAAGACAGTCACCATAGTGTCTTATGTTTGATAGGAGCAGCCACTTTGCCCTTTATCAGATATGAGATAAATACATGAGATATGAGAGGTGTGTGGTTGCTGTTTATTTTCGGGTGGGTGTACAACAAGGTAGAGAAGACAGCTCTTGGGGAGAAATCAGAGAAGAACAAAAGGAATGGGAGACATGAGCATCCATAGGCTATTTTTGAGGGGAAAAAACATTCAGTCAAGAAAACATCTGCAAAAATAATTATTTTTAATGCAAAATAGTTTTTACCCCTGAAAGAGGGGAAATTTATGTTATATACATAGAAAAAAATTCTTCACTGGGAGGGTGGTGAGGCCCTGGCACAGAGTGCCCAGAGACATTGTGGCTGCTCCATCCCTGGAAGTGTCCAAGGCCAGGTTGGACAGGGCTTGGAGCAACCTGGGATGTGGGAGGTGTCCCTGCCCATGGAAGGGGGTTGGAACTGGGTGGTCTTTAAAGTCCCTTCCAACGCAAGCCATTCTCTGATTCCATGAAAATAAACTCATTAAAGAAGAAGAACTGAAGGCAGAGGCCATTTTGTAATTGCTCTCCCAGGCATATCCTACCTGCTACTCAACAAAACAAGAAGCCCCACCAGAGAACTCCATGTACTCACTAGCACGAAATGGTGATATTGCTCCTGACTGGTTTTTCTGCTGCGGTTTACTGGCTTCCACACAAGCATAATCCTTTCTTTTTTTTTCCCTAAAAACCCCATGAGATACCCAGAGCCACCTTTATTACAGCACTGCTGTTGCTGCTGCTTCTGCAGTCAAGGGCCAAGGGCCAGGCTTTCCCCCCACGCCCCTGCTGAGTGCCCAGACAGGGAAGCTCCCAGCAGCTCCCTGCAGTTTGCAGCACAGCCACTGCCCACTCCAGCTGTATTCCCGACGGGCACTTTTATTCAGACAGGCTCAGGAGCTGATGTGCCAGGAAGCATCAGCTTCAGCAAGCATCAAGCTTTTATTTTCGCAGTCCCCGAGGCTTTAATGTACAGAACAAATGGCAGTTTGAGTTGCAGTTTTCTCTGCCTTTCCTCCACCCTTTTTTAAAGGCAACATGGATGGGACTGTATTTAGGAGTTTACACAGCCTGTGGCTTCTGCAAACTGGAGGTTTGCAAAACTGGGCAGGTTCCCACTGAAGGGCATCAACCCAGGGACTGCCCAGCCTGGTTCTGTTTGGACCATCCTGGTCACTGCAGGTAGAAGAAGGATTTAGACACGTGGAGAGAGCATCCCAGAAGGACTTTAGCTGTGGCCTGCACATCAAAATTCAGGTCCCATCATGCCTGGCCACACTACTGTGACTGGAGAATTAGCAAAACAGCATCATTTCAAGGACAAATGGTAGTGAAGGACTCTGAGAGGTGGAAAGGATTTTAGGCAGGTTGTCATTTTGTTTGTCTGCTCTTCTCCTTTTCCCCTGAGCCCTTATCTAACAGCCACAGCTAAAGGAAAGTCCCCTTCAGACAGTGCCCGGGGAGAACAACAGCTGAGAAGCCCAAGGACAAGAGGGGGGAGAACATGAGAGGCTCATATTGTTCTTTCTTTGTGCAGCCTGCCCAGGGGCCACCTCATTCCCTGCCCTTTGCACCAGCCCACCCATTGCCTGCCAACAGGGGCATATGTTGTTTTTGTTAGGCAGTTACATAAACTGAGGGCCAGACAGATTAAGGATTTGCCTGTTCCCAAATGTCTGACTGCAGGTGGCTGTCTGGAAAATTATGGACGAGAGTGTTGCTGCTCATAAAAGAGCCTTGTATGGGCTCAGGGTGACATCCAGAGGGGCACCTGTGCATAGGTTGTCCTAGAGGGGAGACTGTGGGGCAAGTACAATGCTTTCCTCCAGCTACCCCAAGCTCAATCACAGCTCTGGCCTTCAGAGCAGACTGCTGTGTGCACTGTGTGCAGTGTAGGAACAAGCCTGCTAACCAAATCCCTCCCCTCCTTGCTTCTCCTCTAATCACTCAATAAAGGAAATATCCATACCCAAGCCATATCCAGCCTGTTTTCCTTAAACATAAGTGCCAAATCTGGGTCTTCTTCTAGTGGCATTTCACAGCAGACTTCTAAGATTTCTTTGAATTGTGCAGGACATGGAAAGCAAGCACTTAAGGACCATCCAACAGGAAAATACCCCCCACCAACAGGAGCCCCAGAGAAGCCCCTCAGCAGAGGAGCCTTTGTGGCAATTTTCCCATCCTTCTCTTGCAAAGGGAGTTGGAAAACACCCTCCACCTGAACCCCACTAAACCCTGGGGAGAGCTGTTGCTCAAAGCAAAGGAGATTAGCTTTCCCCTGATCTCTGACCAACATAGCCTTAAACATTCCTACCTTTCGCCCCTTACTCCTTCCCCAAAAAGGATGTTCTTTGCTTTTAATGCTGTGTTTACTGACAGGGCAGTAGCTGGAAGATGACTCCAACTCACTGACACAGCGGGTGCTCAAATGAAATGTGTGTTTTAAAAAAACAGTGAAACCTAGCAGTAAGGTCAGAAATACTTGTAAGGTAAGGGATAAACAAAATTCCCCTCCCCTCCAGGGATGATATCTTTTGTTCTTTTAAATACTACAGCAATTCAGTATTTGGAAGAAACAGTGAGAGACCAGAATGAAAAAGAAAAAAAAAAAAANAGAGTTTTAAGAAGGGTAAAGAGACAATGATTGCAATAATTGAGTATTTAACCACCCTCTTTCCCAGCAATCTGTCTAATCCACTACTGGGTAATGCAGAATAAGAGTATACTCACCATTTAAAATGATGGCAAACATTACCTTGATTATTCCCTAGTGGCATTTCAGGTCTGGCAAGCAAACTTGAGGGATCTAAAAGCACACAGGAAGAACAGAGACAGGTTTCATCCTCTGTCATTTCCCTGCCTCATTTTTCCACAAAAAGATCTATGTTTAGAAAGAAAGATGAAATAAAAAAGCTCTTCTCTCACACACTTTCAAACTGAAGAAGTCGCCAGCACCTTCCTGGCGTGTATCTTTCTTCCACCACTGACCTTCTCAGGGAATCCTGCAGCTTTGTGCCACTGCTTTTCAGGAGCTCATCCACATCCTTCCCACCAGCCGTGCCAAGGTCAGGCTCCTGTTATCTGAGGTGGGAGAAGATCACCAACAGTAATAGATTGGCTCCTTTCTCAGGAAATAGGTGCTGGCAGAGGGGCATAATCAGATTAGGATCAAATAGTTGAAACTAAAATTCCCAACAGAAATCATCCAGATGCGTTGCTTACCTGGCCAGGCAGTGGCTGTGTCCTCCCTGCTGCCATTCACCATGAGAGTCAGCCTCTGAAAAGTTGGCATTTTTTTCTCACAAGCTATCATTTAATGGCAGGAAAATCCTCTGTATCAGAGGAGGATTAGCGGAGATGGAAGAATGTGTCTGTCCTCTAAAGCTCCCAGAGCAGAACAGGGATTGCAGACAAACCAAACTGATGCTTTCTCCCCTCTGCCAAGCTGCTCTCCCCCCACCATTAAAAAAAAAAAATACAGTCCAGAATTGGACCACTGCCACTCAAACAGCATTGCTGAAAGTCATTACTCTGCTCCCCATTATGTAAGGGCAAAAGAGATGGGAGGGTGCTGCCTGAATGGAATTAAATTTGGGGACAAGCACAGGCTTATGACTTCCCTTCACTGAGCTCCCCAAACAGACACAACTTGGGACTCTCCCCATGCACATTTTCCCAGCCCCAGCATGCCTCACACACTGCTAAAAGGATGCCAAGTGTGCATTCTTTGCTGGGAACTGCTCCTGAAGGACAAGGAGACACCAAGAGCACCAGGAGAAGAGTCAGCAAACCCTTGCTGTAGTTTGCATTGTGTATATGACCCTGATAACAACAAACTCTGCCCTGTCTGTGAGTGTGTTTTGCTTGTGATGCTGCAGCTGGTGCGTGGAAATCATAAGGACAGCTTCTGTATGTGGTGATGTTTTAGCATTCAGGATGTGAACTGGGTTTTAAAGCCTTTTCTGACAGAATGATGATGGTTTCTTTGGAGAGTGGGGGCTGAATAAGTGAGTTATCTCAGCCTCCCATGCCTTAGGTAATTGCATTCACCATGTTAGAGGGGAAAATAGCTCTACTCTTTATTTCTAAGTGAATTATTCTGCCTTTTTTTTTTTTTTTTCAGGAAATGGAATACCTGATGAATTTATGCTTGATACAGCAGGAAAGATTCAGCTGGGAACCAGCCTGCTGCTGCTCAGCTCTTCCTGCAAATTAAAGCACCAACTACAGCAGGTTTATTTTGGTTTGGCTTTCCCTCAGGCTTACGGAATCTGGCTGGCACCTCCGGAAATTTGTGTCTGTCTCGACAGCAAGGGCTGGATGGTGATGGGGGCAGCCTGGAGGGAAGGGGGTGACCCAGATAGCACTGATTTTAGCTGAAGGATACCTTTCCCCACCATCCTGCTGTAACAGCCCCCCGGCTTTGCACTTCAGTGCTTTGCACCGCTCTGTTTTGCAGAGGAGGAAAGAGATTTGCAAAGCCACAGACAGGCATGTTGCAGCCTCCACCACGGAGCTGAAGCTGCTGGAGACCTTGTGGGGACAGAATTGACACTGTCTGGGTCCTCACCAGTGATGGGGCAGCTGAAAGTCCTTGTTCCCACGGGAATACCAGGAAGCCACAGCCTACCTGATCGCACAAAGCAGATCATTGCCCTTTCAGCCACGGAGCAAACTAGGGGGGAGGAGGGGAAAGTGCTATTCTCTGCCCTTCTGTTCCTCCCCCAGCATTTATGAGAGCCCTAAGAGTAGTACCAGGAACCATTTCTCCTCCCAGGTGCACACAAGGTGGGAGGCACTGGGCAAGGAAGGTACGTGGGATGTGGGCACAGTTTGGTGTGTGATCAGTTGGCGGCTCCCCAGGGATTAGACCTGCAGCAACACTAAACCTGCTCACCAGAAACCAGGAGGGGCTGGTGTGCACCGAGGCACCACATTTCTGCTGAGACTTTTGGGCTCCCCTGTGCCTTGCTGAGAGTCCCTTTTGGGGGTGGAGGGGTGGCAGGAGGTGCCTGCTGCAGAACCAGCAGCTGCGATGCTGTTAGTGATGCTGCCGAAGGCAACACCTTGGAGAGCCACTGCAGCAGGCAGTCCTGCCACAGCCCAGCAGATATTAACTCCTGCAGGAGCTTCTGACAGCAGCTCTGCCATCAGCATCCATCCCACACACACAGCTCAGTGACTGCAGCGGGCCTGGCCACCCAGCCCAGTCCCACTCCAGACTTTTCTACTATGGCTGAAACAGCTCATGTCCTGCCCCACCATGAGCCCTCCCACACATAGACTTGCCAGTCACTCTGTGCTGGCACACCCGGAGCTCCTGCCTGGCCAGGAGGAGTAGCCCCAAGCCTCACAGCAGTGTGTTTCTGTGCATCATCTATGGTCAGGAGCCTCACAGACCTCCAGACCACAGCACAGAGATGATACGAGCATCTCAGCATATGGCTGGAGGGAGACTGGGGGGGCTGGGAATGGGAGGCACACCAGGGGTCACAGTTTCTAGGAAAGTCTCCCACGGCAGGCAGCTGGCCCAGGAGCATCACCCTGCGAGCAGCTTCTCTAGGTGCACCAAGCCAGACACCCAGTGCCTTCCATGCACTTCTGGCAACTGCTGATTCATTTCCTCATAACCCTTGCTCCTGAAAGGGCATGACAATGTGAGAAAGAGGCCTGAAAAGGGGAAGTTTCCAGTCATCTTAGGTAGAAAACCTTAATTACCAGAGGGTACATAAAGGAGACCACCACTTATTCTTAAGAGAACCAAACCTGGGCTTTAAACCACACCTCAGGGTTTTTCAGAGCATGACTCAGAGCTGGTTACTGCTGAGGGTTGAGCACACTAGAGATGCTCAGTGCTGGGAAGGTGCCGTGGCTGCCAGGCTGGAAGCAGACTCAGAAGCTGCAGACCTTACTACTGCAGCTCTGTGCTGTTAATGTTTTTTGCCACCAAGGGTTCTTCCTCATGGTCTGCCCTTTTTGATCTCTTGGAACTCAGAGAAGCCAGAGGTCAACAGAGCAGTGGAGCTGAGACCAGAAAGCAGCAGAGCTATGCTCCCACTGGAAAAAAAGAATAAAAAAAATAGATGTTTACATTTCATCTTCTACCAAAAGAACTTGAAGAATTCAATCCTGATTGGAGGAGCCCACTCTGCTCCCGTGGGGACAGAAACCTTGCCACAGCGTCACCAGCTGGCAGTGAGAACAAGCCTGTCCTGCAGGACATACTTGTGCAGACTTGATGCAAGATTGCTTCTAATAACCCATTTCTTCGTGGCCAGGGGCATTTCATGTGATGGTGACATAAGGATATGAATGTAGCTTCTACCTCTGATACTCATTGATGTGATTTAAAATGATCACTGGAGGCTGCTTCTTGCAGTGGTTCAGCTGCACAGGGAAGCATTCCCTTTATATTCCAAGGTTGACTGAGAACAGCTGGTGGGACTCATCTCACCTGCTTTAGCCATCTACCTGTGGGCACCATCACGGTCCTCAGCAGGGCACATTTTTGCTGACAGGATGACAGGACAGATGAGGTTGTGCAGTTTTGGGGACACCTCCACGCTGTTGCACACCAGTGCTGGGTTGGATGGAACCCGAGCATCGCCCGCCTGGATCCTTCCAGCCAAGCACTGCAGTGAAGAGGCAGAGCTGCTTGCCTGACTCCAGTGGCTGAATGAGGTCCTGAGGGGAAGGTGGGGGGCGGAGAGAAAGAAAGGGACACACTCCTGGGAGTGAGGTGGGTGCTGCCGAGGTGAGCACAAAGAGAGAGCTACAGCTTAATATAGCTACAACTTAAATAGGGTCGGGGGGCTGGCTCCTGACCCCAGGAGCACCCTGGGAAGGTTTTGGGGAAGGGTCTGGGCCAGCCCCAGCCATACAGGGCAAGACCCTTCAACACTGGCAACAGACAGGCAGGTGTATAGCATATAAGGGAATGGTACCCTGCTGCAAGCAGGGACCAATCAGGGATGGGTTACACAGGATGAGGGATAGAAGTTTCCAGCAGGCACACACAGTGAAAACATATAGAATGATAAAATGCTCAAACTTCGTACAGATTTCAAACTACAAACAGTCCTTAACATACCCAAGGGTCCATACAAACACAGCAAACAGTTCTCAGAGCTCAGGCAGTCACAGATCTGCACTGATCAAGCTGTCCCTCCACAACCAGCCTCCCTTCTCTCCTCTGACAGCTGAACACCTTCAGTCCCCTGGTTTTTATCTCTTAACAGCTGCTTGCATTCATGGGACTCGTGCTTGGGGTTGAGGTCCCCGAGCCACAGAGCGCCCAAGCCCCTCCGCCTGCCCCAGGCTTTGGTTTCCTGAGCACCCACAGCTCGGTGCACACTTCCCCCCCTCTCACAGCCACAGCTGTGTCACCCATCTGAGCTTTTCCTGTGCACGTAATCACTGGGGTGACCTTTGAAGAAGCTGCCTCAGCGTTTCTCAAAGGGGCTCCTGCTGTCAGCCCTGCCCTGAGGGAGCAGGTTCCACACAGGGTGGTCACAGAGCCGGCCGTGCTGCTGCGCTCGCGGCTCCGGATTTGTGGGTTTGGGGCCAGGAGAAGGTGTTGTCCTTTGTGGTGGGATTTCTGTGCTCTGAGCAGACAGGATGGACCAGCGTGGCCTTGCTGGGGTTTGCACCAGAAACAGATCTTGGTACATACCTGGGGGTGGCGATTACAGAAGGTGCAGAAGCAGCTGAGGAGCCAGCCAGGACTTCAGGAGCAGGGAGTGAAGAGCCTTTCCCTTGCTCAGAGGACAGGAATACTTTTCTTCTGCAGGCAGGGGTTTCATTTTTGTTTGAACTGAGGCCACCAAACTTTGCTCAGGCACTAAATTCCAGAGCCCTGAGGGCACCTGTAGGTGTTACATGGGGGCTGAGTGGGAACAGTTTCCTGACAGACACCTGACAATGGACTGAGAGCACAGGGAGTGCTGGGCATGTCAGGATGCCCAAACCCATCCCCAGGGCACGGCAGCCCGGCAGTGCCTCGTGGCAGGGCTCAGCTGGCTGCAGGCTGCCCACAGGAGAAACCCTGGGGCACTCTTCACAACCTGGTCCATGGAAGGAGGAAGCAGAGATAAGACAAGGCAGCCAGCAGCAGCACTTGGCAAGAAATAGGCACCAAAAAGCTGCTTGCCCATGCAGAGGGTAAGGAAGTAAAGCCAGAAACAGCAGAAAGAGGAGAGAGTCAAGCTGGCCTCCAAATCCAAAGGTCCAGCCCAGCTGCTGCCCGATGGCCATGCCCTGCAGCAGGAGCTGGGGCCCAGGAGCCTGTGCTGCAGCAGGAGCATCTTCTGAAAGGGAACAGCACACTCTAGGGTAGGCAGCCTGAAGCAGGTGCAATGCACAGCAAACCTTGGGCTAGTGAGTTCGCCTGTCAGCCCAAACCTCTGCCAACAGCCTGGTTGGACCCCATGCAGACCCTAAGCATGGGCAACAGGGAGCCTGGGCCATGGAGTGGAGCTCCATCAAGGTCAAATCCTCTCCTGGCAAGGATGGGACAGAAACCCTCTCCAAGACTGTCCAGGCCACTGGCTTTTACAGGTCTCTTCCAGCCCATCCTGTGGATGTGGTTTCATGTCTCTCTCGTGCCAATCAAACAGCAACACTTCCAGCATGAAAGGAGCAGCGTGGGCTGCTCTGCAGTGAGAGGCTGAGCCTTTGCCATGGAAGCAGTGCCAGCTTCCCACTGCAGTGCATGTCTATGGATGCAATGCTGAAAAGCACCACCATTTGGGTTACCAGGTAACTCCCCACAATACCCAGAGCAGCTCTTGGGAACAAGAGGGAAGCTGGGCTCAGATGTGTATAAAATGAAGCCAAAGAGGAACTTGAATCTACATTTCCCACATCCGTTCTGTGACTCTTGGCCTTGACTAAAACTGGCCAGCCATGCTCAGGCTTCTCTGTTCAGGGGAAAACCACTGCTGGTGAAGCCTGAGCACATCATCTGTGTTTCTCTGCAGGGTGAGGGGAGCCCTGCTCTCACTCCTGCCTTCAAGCAGCCCTGCCCTCATTCCTGCCTTCGAGCAGCCCTCAGCTCAGTGTGCTGCACAGCATCACCTCGTGCCACTCACGAGCAGACAGGAAAAGTCAAGGCTGGCAGCACAGCCAGCCCTCCCTGCTGGAGCCTGTCCAAGAGTGCCAGTGGTATGGGCATGCACAGCCAGGCAGCCCTGGGAGGGTTTGGGCTCATGACGCTTTCACCAGCAGCTGGGGAGCTGCTCTGTCACAGCCTTTCAGTATCTGTGGGGTCATTTCTCTCCTGTGTGAAACAGAGATGCTTGTCTCCTGCTGAAATCCTCATGCTGTGCTTTCCACGAAGTGCTGCCCAAGGCAGTGGCTTCTTGCAGTTCCTTGTTATCTAATGGGAATGCTGCACAGTACACACAGGAAGGCAAGGACACGTGGCAGTGAGCTCTGCTGAATTCCCCCTTAGTGGCTGGTGAGTGCATTCATCCTGATAAAGCTGCCTCCACAATGACAATGAACTTACACGCAGCACTGCAAACACCTTTTGAAACAGCCTGTCTGCACTAAACACACAACAGGCCATACATTGTCCAGGCTAAGAGCCCTCCCAGCCTCACTGGACAGTTTATTTACCTCCTGGTGATTCATCTGTCCCACCTCCATGACAGGATCAGTGTCACCTTCTCTCCCCTGTATAGTGTCAGTGTTCGGGGCAGGTTCATCACTTACCTGTCTCTGCTTAGCTCAGATGTTTCTATCAGGAGCTGCTCTGCAGCCAGGTCAGATACTCGGGGACAATGAACCAGAAGACCTGGAACTCTTGGATTAAGCAATTTGGGAAGCCACAGCTGTGCTGCAATGTGATTTTTACTCCACCTGTCATGGTACTTTCCCCTGCCTGCCTAACACTTCCAAATGCCACATAACAAGGAGAACTCCAACTTGCCAAGCAGCCATAATTACCTGGTAATAGATCTAAAATAGAATCTGTTGTCTGTCAGAGGTGCTGGCAGGCAGGAAAGCAGTAAAGCATCAAATCAGGAATAAATTCAATACCATAATAACCAGTACATTAAACCAGAGGTTAGAGCAATATACAATTACAGATGATCTGGAAGATTTGTTAAACGAACTTATCATGCCTTACTGAGTATGAAATGGCCATGCATTCCATCAGTAGCCAAGCCCAGATCAGTTAAAGGACTGGGATGAAAACACAGCAAGAGAATTTATGAAAAACTGTTCACTCTTCCAGCCAAGGTGCATTGCAATACAAACAGCCACATACACACCTTTCAGCCGTGCCCCCTCCTAGCAAAGGAAAGGGGCATAAGAAAGTCTCCAGGGCTCCTCCCCACAGCTGCAAGAGGAAAAGCTCCCCACAGCGTACAGCACACCCANGCAATGCTGAAAAGCACCACCATTTGGGTTACCAGGTAACTCCCCACAATACCCAGAGCAGCTCTTGGGAACGAGAGGGAAGCTGGGCTCAGATGTGTATAAAATGAAGCCAAAGAGGAACTTGAATCTACATTTCCCACATCCGTTCTGTGACTCTTGGCCTTGACTAAAACTGGCCAGCCATGCTCAGGCTTCTCTGTTCAGGGGAAAACCACTGCTGGTGAAGCCTGAGCACATCATCTGTGTTTCTCTGCAGGGTGAGGGGAGCCCTGCTCTCACTCCTGCCTTCAAGCAGCCCTGCCCTCATTCCTGCCTTCGAGCAGCCCTCAGCTCAGTGTGCTGCACAGCATCACCTCGTGCCACTCACGAGCAGACAGGAAAAGTCAAGGCTGGCAGCACAGCCAGCCCTCCCTGCTGGAGCCTGTCCAAGAGTGCCAGTGGTATGGGCATGCACAGCCAGGCAGCCCTGGGAGGGTTTGGGCTCATGACGCTTTCACCAGCAGCTGGGGAGCTGCTCTGTCACAGCCTTTCAGTATCTGTGGGGTCATTTCTCTCCTGTGTGAAACAGAGATGCTTGTCTCCTGCTGAAATCCTCATGCTGTGCTTTCCACGAAGTGCTGCCCAAGGCAGTGGCTTCTTGCAGTTCCTTGTTATCTAATGGGAATGCTGCACAGTACACACAGGAAGGCAAGGACACGTGGCAGTGAGCTCTGCTGAATTCCCCCTTAGTGGCTGGTGAGTGCATTCATCCTGATAAAGCTGCCTCCACAATGACAATGAACTTACACGCAGCACTGCAAACACCTTTTGAAACAGCCTGTCTGCACTAAACACACAACAGGCCATACATTGTCCAGGCTAAGAGCCCTCCCAGCCTCACTGGACAGTTTATTTACCTCCTGGTGATTCATCTGTCCCACCTCCATGACAGGATCAGTGTCACCTTCTCTCCCCTGTATAGTGTCAGTGTTCGGGGCAGGTTCATCACTTACCTGTCTCTGCTTAGCTCAGATGTTTCTATCAGGAGCTGCTCTGCAGCCAGGTCAGATACTCGGGGACAATGAACCAGAAGCCCTGGAACTCTTGGATTAAGCAATTTGGGAAGCCACAGCTGTGCTGCAATGTGATTTTTACTCCACCTGTCATGGTACTTTCCCCTGCCTGCCTAACACTTCCAAATGCCACGTAACAAGGAGAACTCCAACTTGCCAAGCAGCCATAATTACCTGGTAATAGATCTAAAATAGAATCTGTTGTCTGTCAGAGGTGCTGGCAGGCAGGAAAGCAGTAAAGCATCAAATCAGGAATAAATTCAATACCATAATAACCAGTACATTAAACCAGAGGTTAGAGCAATATACAATTACAGATGATCTGGAAGATTTGTTAAACGAACTTATCATGCCTTACTGAGTATGAAATGGCCATGCATTCCATCAGTAGCCAAGCCCAGATCAGTTAAAGGACTGGGATGAAAACACAGCAAGAGAATTTATGAAAAACTGTTCACTCTTCCAGCCAAGGTGCATTGCAATACAAACAGCCACATACACACCTTTCAGCCGTGCCCCCTCCTAGCAAAGGAAAGGGGCATAAGAAAGTCTCCAGGGCTCCTCCCCACAGCTGCAAGAGGAAAAGCTCCCCACAGCGTACAGCACACCCAAACCAAACATGTTGGGTTACTAAGAAAGGATGTCAGGATAAAGGACAAAGAAACTAAGGGAGTCCAAATGTGGTGCACGTGAGACTGGTCAGAAACACAGCATTGCTCCCGCGCACAGCAGAGGGGACATGGAGCAGTCCTTGGGATCAGGAGCTGCCCTGGGAGCATCAGCAGATGTCTGCCACGCTGCTTTCCACCAAGTCCATCTGTAAGGGGTTTAGATTCTCCAGCTCCAGTAATGCAGCTACTCACACATCCCCCCAACTGACATATGCAGAGTTTTTGCACGGGTCTAAGATGATTAAAGCTAGCAGAGCTTGGGGGTGGGAGGGGAACAGCCACTGCAGGAGATAAGATCACATTCACACCCACATACTCTGCTTCCCACTCATTCCCTGCCTGTGATCTTATGGGCTGCCGACACCTCCTCCTCTGTGCCAACCCTGGGCGTTTCCAAAAAAAGCCCCCATGGCATGACATGGCAAAGACAGCAAATCCCCCACACTGGGGTGTATTTATGGATCACAGGAGTCCAGCACTTCTGCTCATCCAAAAGGCTTTGATTCCTGCCAGCTGTAGAAGACCTGGATATCTGTGGGAGAAAGGGTGCAACACCTTTTCCTGAGACATCCAATTGATGGTGGCAGAGGAGGCAGCTCTTGGACAGGATTAGCACTCAGTCCCAAGCCCAGCAACTGGCTAATGGGAAGAGAAAGCTCCACTCCTGCAGGCTTGACAGCAGCAGTACTGCAGCCTATTCATCCCTTAACCATTTCTAGGTTGCATCCAGGGCTGCTGTTCATGTTGGGTCAGATTCACAGGAGCCTGCAGAGAGGTGGGGAAAACCCTCTCTGCTCTTGTCAGAAAAGCTGTACTGCAACAGCTGGGCTTTAGCAACAAGTGTGTTGCAACAAGCTGTTGGAGCTACTGCCCCTGATTTGAGTTATAACAGAGAGGGGAGGGTATCTGCCCTCCTAGTATGGTGGGAAACAAAACATAAACGAGGGAACAAATGATGTGTATGAGGCAGGGGGAGGGAGATGCTGCGGAAGTGCATTGATGAAGCAGAGCTGTGGGAAATGTGACAGAGGGCTAGACGTTCAGCATTAAAAATAAATCACACCAGGGCTCTGCAAGATACCACAGCCCTCAAAAAAACACTGCCCTCTACCCAGAATTTCTCGCTATGGTTATTATTTCCCTTTGATTTCAGCAGCTCTTTCACACTTCCCCTCTGAAACTTAGCAGGTTGTGCAGGGGAGATGGTTTGGTACATGAGGCTGTGGGAGCCAGAAGGAGCAGCATGGCAGGCCGTGTGGGACAGCACATCTGGGGCATCAAAAGCATATCCTCTCCCTCCTTGGCAGTCTCTGAGTATTCACAGCAGCCACTCAGGTGTACAGCCCATCCACAGTCTCTCTCCTACCAAAGCAATGGACTCAGCACTGTAACAGAAATACTTCCCTTAGACAGGGACACTTTGATGCTCAGGGATGCAAGTGGTGCAATTTAAAATCTGCATCATAAAGAGCAGACTATGGAAGTAATGAATGAAAGCACCAAGCCAGGACACACTCAAACTATTATCTGGGGGAGATGCTCAGTTGGCGCCTTGACAGAACATCCCATCGGGTCCCAGGGACCCTACCAGGGCTGCAAGTTGGCTGCATGTCACCTGAGGGTCTCTAGCTGAAAGGCTACAGCCTCATCTCAGGGTGCTGAAAAGAGGAGAACACACTGGTTGCTCACAACTCAGTGGGCAGTGGCATCTGCAGGGGAATGGGATGAGCAGCCAGGGCAGTAACAGTGAGGTTGGCTTGTGCCAGCAAAGCCCAGGTCTGGACACACCTTGCCTGAGACCCACCCCTGGGGCTGTGCTGGGTAGTAGCACTTGTGTTTAGGTGGCTCCCTTCACACCTGAGATACCTAAAAAGGATTAGGTGTTTGCCAGGGGATGCCAGCAGCTTAAACACCCTCGAGGCTCTGGATCTGAATGTTTGATGCACCAAAGACAGAAGTGGTTTGGGAGACTTGAGGCTTAGGCAGCATCTGAGAGAGACCTGAATGCTGTATTTATTCAACGCTGGAGCGTGCCTTCCTTTCCCTACAGAAACCTGTTTGCCTTTCCTCCGTCGTGACCAGCCCATCCCACACCTGCTCCATCAGGTGTCACTGGGACACTGCTGGCACACCTTCCTCCGTGCAGGGATCCCACCCCCAGCGAGCCCTCTGAGCTCCATCCCACGCCAGCCCCATCTGAGCATCTGCCACCACTCACTGCCCTGGGAGCGTGCAGGGACAAACCCACGGCCCCCACACCAGCAGCTTTCTCAGTGCTCCCCCAAACTTCGCTGCTTCCCACTGTCTGCAGAGAGCCAAACCCACGCCACCCTCTCCCTAAAGGAGTGCCCTACAGACAGAAGGGATGGGCCAGCACGGATCAAAAGGGGACTATCCCCCCCTCCTGTTGAAACCATGACACTGTGCAGCGAAATGAATGCATAATGCCAGCAGCGTCTGTGTGGCAGGAACACTCCGTGAGAGAGGAGATGGGATTTGCAAACCAGGGGGAGTAGAGAGGAGAGGAGGGCGGGGTGGGGGAAGGATCGCCTTCTGTTTCCTGGACAGCTTCTGCATTTCGCATGGAACAAATCTGTGTTTAAAGCCCAGCAGCAGCCTCAGGAGCAGAGCCCAGACCCCAGAACAAACCTGCCCCCCTCCCCTGTGAGAGCCCCCGCAGCCACTGCCCCTGGCCCCGTGCCCGGCAAACACTCAGGAGGATTGCAAAACCAAGGCTCAGAGGCTTTGGGCACCAGCAGGGCAGAGGATGCAAAGGTCACAGCTTCGCACTGTAATTAGTTTTTTGGAGCGGGGTTTTTGTCTTTCAGGCACAGTCCCCAGCAGAAGTGGGAAGGGACCGTCTCTCCGGGAGGTCCTGTGGGCACTGTCAGACCCCAGCCTGTCTTTTCACCCCTAACAGGGGAAATGGCAACCTTAACAGCAACCCAAATCAAAAGGCTTGGGAGTCTGCTCTTGATCAACTCTGACATAAGGCAAGAAAGCTTAACTAGGGCCTAGAAGAGCACTAATTATCAAATGGAAAATTAGAAGGTAATTTGTCTCTAATGTGAGCTAATAATTTCTACCGGAGGAATTAATTAAGTGGGGGAATTAAATCACCAAGAATTTGAGGAGTGACCATTTCTGATGGGATTCAGTTAATGAGCTCTCTGACAATCATGTTGGCTTCGTTTTCTTCTCCTCTGGACACAAGGGGAGAGAGACAGAGAGCAAATTACTGCAGTGTCCCACTCCCTCCCAGGCTGCAGCACCTTACTGAGCCTCAGCCTTTTTATCTCGTCAAAACCTCAGAGAAGGAAAAGCAAAAGCCAAAATTAGACCAGTGGCAAAACACAGTTGTTAAAATAAAAAAAAAAACAAAACAACAACAACAAAAACAAAAAAAAAAACCAAAACAAAACGTAACAAAAACCCACAAACCTTAGTAGGTGAGAGAGAAGGAAGTTTGCTAAGTTTGCTTTACAGAACTGGCTCACAGGGTCATGGCACACCCTGGTGCCTGAGCTGGGTGCCAAACAGGTGACACAGGGAACTAGAGGCAAAGGACAGTGCCTGCCATGTCCAGCAAAAAGTGGGGCAAAAGGTGATTGTCCCTCTTTCAGGAACAAAAAAACCCTCCTTTTGCTTTGGATTTCAGCTATGTCCAAGCTGTTACTCAGTCCCAAGCAGTGGATTGGAGGTTGAGGCTCTTCCACAGCCCTTAGCAGAAGCCAACCCCCACAGTGCCACTGACGTGCTCCAGGCTGGGTGAGGGCACACAACCTCACTCCTGTCCAATTAGCCAGAGCAGCCTTTATGTCAGTGTCAGATTTTTATGACAGCTCCGTGCCAGCTGCAGGAAGAGAAACGATCTCCAGCCTCGTAGAAAGGCAGAGCCACATGGGCAGACACCACCTGATCTCTCACAAAGCCTGCCAGCACAAAAATAACTTCTCAGAAACACTCAAACACATCTGAACAAGCAGAACGAGCCAATACTGGATCAGCACTTTGCATCACAGGGCTGCAGCACTTGTGATCCAGCCTCCAAAGCCCTAAATTTGGATTTGCTTGGATTTGCTGCATCTTCAAGCCAATGCCTGAGCTCACCTACTTTCAGTTCTGCCAACTCCTTACAGGATTATGTGCCAAATTCTGTAACCACCCTCCTGGATGGAAAAACACAAGCATTTACACTTCAGGGCAGGGACCACTTTATGGCACCTATAACGGGTTAGTGAAATAATATGGCCAGATCAAGGGGGAACTGAGGGGGACAGTCACATTATCCACATCATACACACCCTGTGTTTTTCTACACATGAACAGGGGTCAGAGGAGGCAAACAGAAAGCTTAGGGCTCT
The DNA here is from genome assembly GCA_013400415.1 of Scytalopus superciliaris. NCBI lineage: Eukaryota > Metazoa > Chordata > Aves > Passeriformes > Rhinocryptidae > Scytalopus > Scytalopus superciliaris. Next base: position 411,742 of record VXBX01001163.1, read on the forward strand.
CTCCAGAAATGGGACTCACTATTGCTGATCTGTAAAATGATTCTCCAAGCAGTATGATTTTCCCTGATACTGCATATACTTGCTGCAGTAACACAAACTGATAGCTCTGAGACATCTTGCAGTTTATGCCTGAATGACAATAATAAGAATAATGAAGAAAAACATGCAAGCTGTCAGTGTCTGTTACCAAGTTCACATTACAGAACAAAATATTCTCTCCTGGAACATGCTGGGTCTTATGCAGATTCAACTTTTCTGGGTGACGCAAATGCTGTAAAAACAACTCTGAGTCATAGAATAAAATCACATAATTCCCCAAAGCCAAACAAGGACAGAGCTCAGCCCACACAGCTCTGACTTCCCATTTTCCTGGTAGTAACAATTTTGTTTATTTTCCCTGCTAAACGATACCATTTCCTTGCTCTCACTGAAAATCTCCATCACCCAAGCGCATAGTTGGTGTAAATACTGGTACTGTAAAAAATAAAGTCACGCCCCAGCATCTGCAAGGCCTAGAGTAAAGCCTGTTACGGGCTCTCTGGGACTAGCTTTGCTAATTGATATGAAGTCTTTATGAGGAACCTGGAAGGCACTCTCCCAGGCTGTCTGTAGTTTTATTTTGATAAATTTTTCACCAGGACTTCATTTACAGCCCATTAGAGCCAGGCTTGGGTGTTTTATGAATGTAATATAGCAGCACGCAAAGAGCACTTAATGTCTTAAGTCTTTAGAATGCTTTTTAATTTTGTAACGCGACTGAATTGTTTCACCACCAGATTTCCCTAGCACCAAAGTAGGCAAGGCATTATGCAAACAGCCTTGCAGTATGTAAATAAAGCTTTCAGGCTTGACCTGTGGGTGGTATAAAACATCATCACTCTGCTCTTGTCACTTTGCATCAGCAGCTGCTGAGCCTTGCACTTTGAAACCTTAAGGATGTTTCATAAATGGGATGGGAGGAGCTGTGTGTAATAAACAGGATGTGATGTATTTGCAGTACGTGCAAGCATATTGCTTTATTTGTTTTCCTTCTCCCTGGCTTGACAGCACCTGCTTGAGCTGAGTGACTGTGCTGGCAGCACAGGCTGCAACATGCACATGGCAGTGCACCATAACTGATCAGCAAGTGAGACCCTTTTGTGGCCTTTCTAGCCACCAGCAACCCTCTTTAGGGCCCAGTTTGGAAGGCACAGTGACATGCAAAGCAAAGCAAAAGCCTTCCCCAGTGGGTGGGAACACAGCAGTGTGTTAGCACAGCACTGCTGCCTGGAGATTGGCACACACAATGCACCTGCCTAAGACACACACACACACTGCTGGGTACTTGGAGCCACGGACACAGCAAAGCCAGGACATTCTCCAAGTGTGGGACTCATAAGTCAGAAAGAACAAGCTGTGCTGTGACCTACCAGGGCTGGAGCCCGCCAAGCCCTGCTTGCACAGCTGCACCCCTTGCCAGCTTTCTGTTTGGTTATCCCTCCTTCTCCTCTGCCTCTCTTCAGTCCTCCAAGTCGCCACTAGTAACTGAGTATATTTACTGAATATCACCGAGGTCTCCAAGAACAGAAGAGACCTCATGCACACTTGGCATTTTTGTGTTGAACGGTAACATTTATGTATTTGAGGCATGTTTTTCCACTGCTGTTTTTTAAATGCAGTAAATTCAGTCTGGTTTTAATGCTGTTTTGGTTTTTTTTTTCTCCTGAAAGGTCTCCCAGAGGGTTTATCACCAGCATCTCACTCGAGGAAAAGCAAAAGTGGTGATTTATTCAGCCCCTTTAAAACTCTTGTATCATTAAATCCAATGTAGCTCAAATGTTTGAGAACTGTTGAGAAGAAAATATGTGTCTATTAAAGCTCCAGGACTCCTGTCTTTTTGATTAAGGAAAAGCAATTTAATACTTCTGAGACCTCCCACGCCATAGTCTTAAGAGAGGGAAGGCAGGAAACAGTCTATCTGACATTCCCTGTTTGGGGAGGAATAGAAGTACTTCAGAGTTCCTTTATCTGTCATAAGCCTGCTAAAAAGAAATGACTGGAGTTTTTAACTTTCTTGCCAGCTTTAATCCATTGATAAGCCTGGAATACTCAGCACTTTCACCTGTGACTTACATGAAAGGACAAGTGAAAGTCGCAGATAAGCATCTGCAAAGAAGGGATGGGGCATCATTAGTGCCCAGCCATTCTGGCAGAGCATCTGTAGTCTGTGTGTGAGCTGAAGGGGTGTCACAGCAGTGACTCCACTGGGACAGAGGATATGTGTAATTGGCCGTGCAGTGCTGCCTATTGTAGCCACCAGGCAGCTTACAGAAATTTCCTCCACAGACTGTTACTCATCTGCCTAACCTGCACTGTCACCGATACACTACCGTGGGGTTTGTTGTAAGTGCTGGCCTTTCTTTTCCATCAACAGGAATTTCATTCATTGAAATTTAATCAAACAAGCAGCACAGCAAACTGGCAACAAGCCTTTCAGCCCAAATATTTGATTCCTTACCTGTGAATAGACATCGGGATCAAATCTGAGGTTTAGAGCCTAGGAAGGTCACTGGAGCACGCTGCCCCTATAAATCTAGGCATAAATGTGTCCTGTTTTAGCCTTGCACACAGAAAAGCCCAGTGCACAAACCAATACATTTCCAGGCTGCCAATGGATTTCACATCCTTTGCTTTTTGTCTTTCATCTCCTGTAAAAAGCTGCACCTCCATCTGTCAGCTACGACAGACAAGGGGTGATGTGTTCACAAACCATCGAGGCTGGAGCTGTCAGCACGGACACCAGTGTGGTCATTCTGCAGAGGGCACTGGTAACTCCCCCAGTCAGTCACCAGACCATGGTCTGTACAGTTTCACAGCTGTCACACTGAATATTTTAAACAACTGGTTTTTGCCAAGTCAGAACACATTCACAAAGTGAGAGATCATCTCAGGACAAAGCCCGTCCAGGAAAAAGCCTGTATTTTGGCACTGCAGCTTAGAGCGAGGGAGCACAGATCCCAGGACTGCCACAGCTGGAGTCTGTTTATGGAGGAGGTTTAAAACACAGCCTTAGCTAATCTCTGAATTTCCTAAAGCCAAACATAATACACTGCTTGTTTATTCCCCCAGACAGTAATTTCCTCGGATGAAGTTTGTAACATCTGACTGCAGTTTGCCAGCCACGCTCTGACAGCTCACAGGTGATACTCTGGGGAGAGCAGAAGAAAAAAAAGAATCTAAGAGACCACCATGAAGCTCCTCCCCAAGAAGATCTCGTCAGCATCACTCTGTATGAATTACAGAGTTAAACCTCCCTGCTCCCATGAGTCATCCTAAGGACTGGCACAGCAAGTCAGATAGGATGCTACTCTGCTACAGGCTATACAAACACGGAGCAAAAGGCTACAGGACATCACAGGTGGGATCTGTGTTCCTGCACAGGTTTGTTACCCCATGAGTCCACTGTGAGAGGTGGCTGGCCATGTACACAGCCACACTGACACCCTCCATGGGGACAATCCCAGAGAGGTTGTGGATTATCCAGCCCTGGGGTTTGCTTCACGCCTGGAGCATTCAAGGCCAGGTTGGATGGAGCTCTGAGCAATCTGGTTTAGTGGAAGGTGTCCCTGCCCATGGCAGGGGGTTTGGAGCTAGATAATTCTTCAGGTCCCTTCCAACACTAACCATTCTGTGGTCCCATTTAGGAAAAAAAAGTAAATAATGGAAAGGAGACATATCCCACAGCTGATAAAGTGGGACAAAGTATAAAAAGATGGTCCAGATGGACTTTAGACAGGAGTCCCATGGTGTTAAAATCAGAGTACCTGGGAGCAAGGTAAGTGAAAGACAATTAAACAGATGGAGTAAATTTGGAGGCTGGGACCTGTGCAGTTCTGTGCCTGACACCCCCAGATTTCCTCTGAACTTGCTTCAGTCCATCAGGACACACAGGAGCAGCTGTAACACAGACAACACATGACTATACACCAAAACACAAAAGCTGCAACAGAAAGGTCGCATTTGAACATGCAAAATCCTCGTCCAAGGCAAACTGAATTATCACCAGTGAGAAATGAAGGACTCCTACACTGTTCAAGTGGCTGGTTCCAAAACTAATAGCACATCCACCCTCCCATCTGCAAGTCATCAAGCTTGAACGGGCTGAGCTCTGTGAGCAGAGGGATGAACAGAAGTACCTGTGGGTTGGGGCTCTGCAGAGCAGCTTTCCTGTGACCTGCAGCAGGTGCTGCCCAAGGGCCCAGACCCCACCTGGGAGCCAAGTGCCTAAAAGGGAGGGTGGGCAAGTGCTTCCCACCCCTCCTGCACACCCATGCCCTGCTTTTCAAAGGCAGAAGGGCTGCTTACAGCAAGTATCTCCACCAGCACTCCTGTTATTCCTGCAGGTAAGCACAGGTCTGTATCTAGGACTGCAGAGTGTGAGGGGTTACAGCACCTTTGATCAAAACAGCCCAGTCAGGAGATACTGTGCTCTCAGCCAGATGAAGAGGCATCAGGATAAATTAAAGATTAATGTTGGAACTTGAGGCATAAATTAATCTCAATATTGGCTATACTGGGTTGGAAATTGAATTAATTTCTCATCACATGAAAGGGATTTCAGCACTGTCTGGGATTTTCAGTGTTTCCCACTAAAGGACAGTAGTTTAATATTATTTAAGTTAGTTAGGAGGAGCCTGGCTCCACTCTAGCCTGGTTTACTGGCATTTCACTATGCAAACATGCATCCTGTACCACTTGGGCTGTGGAGACTTGAAGCAACATGGGATGGAATTGTTCTGACACTAATGCACTCCGTTCTTGCCCATCAGCAATCACCCTGCTAGAAGCCTGGCAGCCCTCCCTACTGCACTGAAATCACTATTTCCTTAGCCCCTAGCTGCTGCTTCTCCAGTTTGTTCTGGAAAAACCTGGACATGTTTCCTTCCTGCCTATTCCTTTATTACCACTGTAATATTATCCCACAAGTAAGCTTCCCAGAGTAGTTGAAAATGTGCTCTGAAAGTCATTAGTGAGCAGGGGTGAGCAACAGAAATCAAACCCTTCAACCACCTTCATTTTAGCTGATGCTTTGCTTGCTCTCCCATGCCCAGAACTATTCCAGGCCAACACTTCCAAGGACCTCCCAGTGATTCCAGTGTAATCACAAAGGGAACTTTCTGCTGGGAAAAAAGCGAGTGCAACCTGCTCCAGACCTATTTCTGAGGGCAGTACCACAGGTTAAATCAGGCTGGCTGGGAGGTGGCACCCCAGAGCCACAAGCCTTCCTTTGCCTCCCTTGTGTGAGGGAACACAAATCTGATAGGAGGGACAACAGGAGCGAAGGGTAACACCAGCCACCTACAAGTTAAATGGCCAAATAACCCTCCCCCTATGGAGAAGGAAACTGAGACAATTCTGCAGCAAGAGAGGATTGATCCATGACAAGTTCAAAAGAAAAATGTGGTACCTTGCCCGTGGGGAGGGACTCTGGGAAGCTCTGCATGGAAAGCCTGGGAAGGACTTGCATCCACCACTCCAGCCTCAGTACTTTTCTCACTTCGGCTCCTGCCAGCACTAACTGATCCAGGACATTTTCTCTACCCACAGAGCTGATCAAGCACATCCTCCTGCCAGCCTGCAAGCGTCAGCAGCCAGCTTGCACCAGCGCCAACACACACAGCTGCCATCCCTCCTTCCTCCCCCACATCCAGTGTCTCTGCTCTTCCCAGCCAGCCCCCCCCCGGGCACACGGATCGGGACACAGACTGGGATCTGTCCCGTGACTTCAAAGCAGGAAGATCCAAAGCTTTGATCTCGTTCCTGCTTTGCTTTTGACATCGGAGGGCAAAGCCCACGGCACAGATTTACTGCAGAGAGGCTGAACTGCCTTTCCCCTGAGCTTGTGGGGGCTCCCTACAAGCCTCATTTACAGCAGCAAGAACCAACACTGCCACTGACCAGCTGCTGCCCCCAAGGCTTGAGGATGACCTGTCCTTCAGCCAAGCCTCATGAAGCAGCAGAGAAAGGACCATCCCCATCTGCCCAGCAGGAACACCGAATGGGAAGTGGTGAGAGCTGCTGAACTTTACAGAATCAGAGAAGGGGTTGGGTTGGAAGCAACCTTAAAGATCACCCAGTTCCAACCCCCCTGCCATGGGCAGGGACGCCTTCCACTAGACCAGGTTGCTCAGAGCCCCATCCAACCTGACACTCCCAGGGATGGGGCATCCATAGCCCCTCTGGGCAATCTGTGCCAGGGCCTCTCTTCCCACTTGGCAGGAAACTTTGCTTTCAAGAAAACAGCAGGGAAGGTAAGCCAAGAGCCAGGATGCTTTGGAAATACAGCCTCAACTGTCTCCTCTGAGCTTGGAAAAGTGCTTTGCAAGAGCACTAATCGAAATGATGTAACACTAGTGTTGGCCTCAGCAAAACCAGCCCTGCATAGTGCACAAAAGGAGACAAATTAGCCAGGTGTTTAAAAGGACCACTGTTGCTCTCAAGAATCCAATAGACATTTTCCCTACAACGTTTCTGAGAGGAGGATGGGGCTATAAATCAGAAATATTCTACAATCCACATACTGAACACGCAGGCTGCCGAGGCTGTACTTTTGTAAATGGGTGGTAACTTTGTAAAATGAACACACAAAATAATACAGTGAATAACAAAACAGGTGCCCCTGCTGCTCACCCCAAGGTTTCTGTTGTCAGGTTGCACCCACACACAAGCCCTGAACCTACAGCACCCAGGGCTGAACTGGTGACAGGCAGCACAGATGTTGAGTCAAGATGTGACAAAGAAAAGGGCGTCACAAACTGAGAAGAAACGACCACAGACCTGGGCAGTAGCTCATCAACAAAACTGTTCTGTGGCTGCCAGAAAATGCTGATACTGCAAAAAATATTTGGAAGGTGTGGCCATTGTGAAAAGTGGCTCAGAATCGTCAAAATGTCAATTCTTTAAAAAAGTGTATTTTGAGAATTGGATTTAGAAAGTAAAGCCATTTTACTGCCATTTTTAATACAGGAAGCAATACAAGAAACAGCCTGAAGTTATCAAACAACCAAAAACCTTTTCAACATAAATCTGTATCTTGCCCTGAACTGATGAGAATTCAGGCACTGAGTAGTTTATAAAGCAGTTTTTGAGGACTACATGCAAATCTGACAGCCATATCCATTTACAGTTCTGCCAGCTACTGCTCTGGGTTGTAAGAATTTAATGACCCAGCAGAGCTATGTTTAAATAACCTACAGTAACAACTCTGCTGAAAAAAGCCTTGTACAGCCATCTCCCTGCAGCTCAGACAGGACCTATTACTTACGAGGTCCCGCTCGAGTAGCCCTGCAAACCCTTCCTCTGGAGGCATGGATTTGGCATCCTGAAGGGCACTGCAGCTGTAGTGACACCTGCCCCCAAAAGGAGACCTTCACACTCGAGGCAAAACACTGTACAGCAAAAACAGGCCTCCAGGAGCAGGAACATCAAGGGAAACAACAGTAGGAAGCTTCTGACTTTGGAGAAAGCAGGTGGATCTCTGAAATTACCCAAATCAAGTTGAGGTTGCAGATGGTGGCCAAAACGTTTGGGGGGAAAAGGGTTACCTGTTTCAGAAGGATGAGGGCAGATCTTTGGGACTCAGAGGAAAATAAAGGTTCCTGGGCTTAATAAAGACAGGGAAGACAGAAGGAAAACAAGATGGTTCTAAAGCAGTGGGACAAATGGCATAAACACGTGGCAATAAATGTCTGGCAGTCCCCAACTCCATGACTGGCAATTTAACGCCCTGCCTACACACTGACAGACATAAAACCCAGCACAGAAGTAATCTCTAATCACAGACCATGTGATGACTACAAAAGAAAAACCACTCAACAGCCAGAGCAACTGGGAAACTGCACCATCAAAAAATTCATGCTTTCAATTGAGCCATCCATGTGGAAACACTTTCCTTGTCCCTAAGCCTAATCTATAATTAATTCATGTAATTCTTGATAAGTCTTAACCTAAACTGCTCTGAAATGTTTCCATTGCTGCAAGCTCTACCTCCAATCCAATGCCTTCAGCAGACCTGAAACTGAGGTAGGGGTGAACCTGTATGTGGTGTCCACAGCCTGTCCATGTGGGCTTGGACTAAGAAATGATCAGACTCCTAAACCAAAAGCTGCAGGCTTACTATCAAAAGCATTGGTCAAAGGAGTGTGATCCTTTCTTTATATGGGAGTGAGATTCCAGTATCCATGCTGAAAAGCATGATTTGACCTCTGGTGCATCCTAGAGTGAGTTCCCACTGAGTTCACCAAAGCCCTAGAGAAGGGACTGGTGGTTATGAGGCAGACATTCTTTGAGCAGACTTGCTCAAGCAGACGTCAGCAGGGACCCACAGACATCCTGGTGCTTCCATCTGGTTAAGACATTCACTATCCCACAACACAGCCCATGCCAGAAAATTCAGCAGGGTTCAGCTCTGCTTGCTACTGCTTTTGGGAATGCTGTTGTGTCCTGCAGCACTGAAACCTGCCCCCAGCCCATGATTGGTTTTGTCCCAGTGTATTTCGTGATTAACTCCTTTAGGAACACCCCGGAGTTTCACAGCAAGGCAAGCAGGGGTGCATCACTCTGGTGCTAAACTGAAGACCAACCAGCAGTAGCAGAAAACCTCCCCCAAACCCTGGTGAGCACCACTCATCCTGCACAGGGAACTGAAGAGTAGGGAGTGCCAGGGCAAGTGCTCAGTCCCAAGCTAGGACTGAGCCCTCACACCACCCCCAGCTCCCCAGTCACCGTGGGAGGAAGCTGATGTTTGCACTGCAAGAGCACACAGAGGGCTGGGCTTCCATTCCAACCCGGCCACTGGCCTCTTGCTGGACTGCTCTGTGTCTCCACTTCCTGGCAAGGCTGACCTCTTCTCACACATGCTGACACTCGCTCATGGGAAGCCCTGCAGAAGCACTGGTGGCTGCATTGAGCCTATCATTTTGATTTAGCCCCAATAAAACAGCCAAGTACTTGAGTTCCTGTGGGAATTGTTTTTCAAGAATCCCATTGTGATTCAACAGGGGTCTAATCATCGGAGTCCTCAGCTGTCTAAAGAGCAGTGGATTTTCTGATCCCCTTTTTTGAATGGGCTGATACAGTTAAAAAACTCAGGCAAGCTTTCAAGCATATGATCCATTAATATTTGTAGACCCACATAATTTAAATAACATAATTCACCACACAGTCTTTTCGCCCAGGGAGTCCCAAACTCACCTCCTTCATACACAGATGCAGAGAGCTGGAAAAGACCAACAACGTGGTACTCGTTTCCATAAGCCAGTTCTCAGCTCTCAAGGGTTTTTACATTTCTTCAGAGAACACTTCCCTTAACCTGAATCTAATCTCTGACTAAGCTCAGCACTCAAGTGGTATTTAACAAACAGTCTCAATTAAGATTCCTGATCCACTTAATTTCTGGCTGTTCCTTCTTTGTAAATAGCCCTAAGCTTCTGTTTCCCTTGTTTCACAAGAAATGCTTTCCATCATATGAGCCTCTGAGATCTCAAGTACCATCAGAAGCAAAATGTCTGTTTTGACTGCAAGAAACAAATGTTTAGCAAAAAAAAGTAAAGAAGAGAAGCTGGGCTAGAAAGAACAAGGGCAAATATATCAGAAATCTCATTTATCTCTCTTGTTATAGTAGAATGACCAAGGAACAGGCTAAGGTGTCCCATGCTCTTATTGGGCCATGGTTTTTTTTTAAGCTGAACCTAACTACAAATTAGTGGTTTCAGGTACAACCTAACAACCCCAGGGGAGATGACAGGCAAGACTGGATGTGGTGCTGCAATCATTGACTGAAAAAGTTGATGTCTTTACACTGACAGGATGAACAAGAGACAAAGAGAACAGTTGCAGCATGACATATGACTGGCCCCAGGTAACCCAGATCAGCAGCACAGCTGGGAACAGATGCTTCTTGTCTTTGCCTAACTTCTTATTTCGTTTCCTTTTCAAATTTATCACTGCTGCTTCTTTTCCAATGAGTCATCAACTGAAGCAGATTAGATAAACTCTTTAGCCGCTGAAAGAACTCCCGTAATCAGGTTCCTCCTTGCAGCAACAGTTTCATTTTCTGCACTGAATATCTAAGTACATAATGACAACAGATTTCTATCCCTTTGCTCCAGACTGTACTTCAGCCTTCCCTGCAAAGCCTGTAGTCCTGGCCTATCAGAGTATGACCCTTGATGACGAACAATCCATCTGAGAAATCTGGTTTGCATAAGACACCAGAGGGAATAAAGCTTTCATCACACCAAGCACGTAATTTGGTGCTGTCGCTGTGCTGAAACCTGTGCAGCTCACTAATCACATTCAGCACAGTGTAATCTGAACACCTGTGCTCTGAACACCTATTTGAACAATGCAGTTCCTTTAGCAGCAATATATTTTTGCTAATAAATCAGATTATGTGTATGGTGGATTTCCCCTGAAGCGACAGCACAAGGAGCAAACCCACTCTTGGTAAGATGCAAACAGTTTAGAGCAGAACTTTAATTGCTTCCAAAAACTCTCTGCAGAGATGCTGTGCCCCTAATGACTAAATATACACCAGAATTTCCTTCCACCCTTAGCCTAAATGGACAGCCCAGACTTGAGAGATCCATAGCACTGACAGCCTTTCCAGACCTTCCCTAAAAAACACCAGGAAAGAACCAAGGGCAGCAGTAGAGGAACACACCGTTCTGGCTCAACAAGTGAACAAAGGCCCTCCCACCACTTAAGCCTTTCCCTAATCTTGACTCTGACCCAGGCCTGCCTCATTAGCCACCAGCAGGTTACCTCAGCTTGGTGTCATCGTCCTGTGAACAAGGGATAATTACACAGACCACTTTACTTACATGAGTGCCACGTATGAGCAGCTCTGGCACAATCCAGTGATCCAACGAACCAGCTGACTGGGAGGCTGGCAGAGCCACGGACAGGATCTGCACTGAGGTTTTCTGACACAAAGTACCAACCAAGATAACTTCATGCTGCATTTTCTGTCATCTCCACAGTCTTGGTAATCTTCTTGCCCTCAACAAGGATCCACTTCACACTTGGGAGGTTGGCTTGTGTGCTGCAGCAGCTCCAGCCAGGTTCACTGAAGTGGAAGAGCTCACAACACAGCAGGAGTGAAACTACAGACTCCTTTGCTCCCCTCCACCCAAGACTGACAGCTAACAGGACTTGAAATTCAGTGCAGACTGTAATAACTAACTGCAGGCTGTTTTTGTGAACACATTGATCAATATGAGCAACAGTGAACACTGCACTTGATGAGGATTCACAAACTCGGAAGGCTACAGACACACAGCTTTAATGAGGTTTACAGTGCAACTTCTGACTGCCACAGCCCCAGGAGCATCCTGATTGTGCAATTCACCTTTCCTGCACTCAGTCCTTGCCTACATTTCATGTTTGCACCAAGAGAACAGTAACCCAACTGCTCTGGTAACCCCACTGCTCTCTGAACTGCCACAAAATCCACAGTAGGACACTAATCCAAGTGCCTCCCACCTCCTGCCACCGCAGACAAACACATGCTGTTTCAAGACCATCTTGCACAGGTCACAGTCACCTCACTGGCAGAACCAGTAGATTTATACTACAACCTTTTTACCATAACCTCTGCCCCTGCTGGCATATGCAAACATCTACTGCCTAAGGACTGACTTTCCAAGCACGCTTTGAAGGCCTCATACAACAACATTCAGTCAATGACAACGCATTAATCATTTTCACCATTTAACTGCACACCCCTTTTCTTTACAATTTCGGATGTTTTCTCCACCCCTTCAATCTTTTCTCATTTACTGGAGGGAAAACTATGTTGCTGTGTTTCAGTATGCCAAGAACTACTGAAATACAAACTCCCACCTCTATGGGAACATGCTCTGGCTTCTCTTACCCCAGTACCTTTGGTGTCCCAAGGCTCCTCACCCCTGCCATCTGCTTGGTAGCTTCCATCCCTCATACCTCCAGAGATAAATTTCCTCCAGCCCCCATGAAGGAGCATCTTCCCAAGCATTTCTGCCACACAGGGAACTGAGCTTTCTCCTTTGGTTTTCACTTTGTACCCAGCACTGCCTTACCTTAACCATTCCACTACCTTTACAATCCCAGCTCTGTGCTCCAGTGGATTTGGCTGCCAAGTGACTCCTCTGCCACACCTGCACTTTGCCAGGAACAAACCTCAAGCCAAAGCACCACGTGCAAACCTTTCCACTCCAAGCTGGAGCTCCAGCTGCCCCAGGCCACATCCACAGTGCACAACACTTCCCTCTGGATCTCCTACCTGCTGGTCAGTATTTCTGCAACTTTATACACAACAGACAGGGGGAGGGAAAACTCTCTCTGTAAGATACTTAAGTGCATGTTGCACATCCAGGGACAGAGCATGACAACACAAAGCCCTGCATGATGAGGTTGATAATTAATGCAAGTCTAAAGCAGGTAAATTTAGTGTGGTCCACAGTCAGTGTGCTCGAAGCAGATGCTCCAGCAGCAAGCTATTCCTGGGAATCAGTCACCTGCTCTTCCCCACTGTTCTTCAAAGCCCATACACAGTACTGGCTTGGGTGGTGTGCCAAGTAGCAAGACTTCATTTAAAGATAAGCACTCTATGGATCAAGGATTGCAGGTCCCCTCCCACCTTTACCAGTCCTCAGCCCATACCATGCATCTTATTGCACTCTCTGGATCAGTTACTTTATCCACCACCTCTCCCTTGCCCACCAGGAGGTCACCAGTTTCTATCACTTTCTCCCAAATGAAGTAATTTGGCTCACTGCAAAGATACTGCAAACACCTGAATTTATTCCTTCCACTGTATTCCCTTGGATATTTCAATACTTAATCTCATTCCAGCTTCTCACTGCCTAGCAGCCATAAACAGGTTTGATGTCAAAAAACAAAAGCTCTCTGCTACTACTGGGAAGCTGTGTGGAATTCAGAGGGACAACTGTGAGATGAATTCCTAACCTTCAGCAGCTAAGGAATCAAGCCTGCGTGTGAGGTCATAAAGATTTGAAGTTGTTACAGCCAAACTTGGTAGGAAAAAAAAGGTCCCACCTCTGCTCTGCTGCCACCTCAACTGGCACAACACCCCAGCACCACAGGGCCCAGGTTATTTTGGGCTGTTGTTTCAGCTCTAACCCTGAGCTGCCATCTGCCAGCACGCTGACGTGCACCACACTAGAGTCACCTGCTTCCAGAGCTGCACCGAAATGGGACCACTGGGACTACAGATCTCATAAACCAGGAGTGACGCTTCACAAATGAATAGACTGTGCAGTTCAACTTTTTTATTTTAATAAAATCAAGAATATGCACAGCACATGCAGTGCTAGCATCTAAACTAATACAATAAGCAATTCTAAACCTACAGTGACTTGAAGTTCAATTTTCACATTCAGCAAGTTTAAATCCATTCTTGCATATTGTTTTGAATCCTTGTATCTGAACTGAAAATATTGCTGGCTGATAAAACTTGCTAAAATGCACAAGTCACTGATTATGCCAATACAACAAAGATAACCACATGTTTGAGGATTGCAATGTGCCAGACATTCACTGAAAAAAAAAAAAAAAAACACACAACTAAACAAAACTCACGCAACAAACATCTGAGAATCTGGACACTTCACATCAGTGTTTAGAAGTGTTTCATAAATATCTTAAGACAAGTGTATCAAAACCTTGGCATGTTTAATTTTAAGTTGCCAATTTTTGTTTTACTATCAGAAAGTTATGGCTATACTGCCAATGCCGGGTCTGCTTAATTTGACTTAAGAGTTTAATATGACTTAAACATTAAAAGCTCACACTACCCCGAAATATATAATTTCACGCATACGGTGACATTCAACATTCAAGTGCCAGTGTTTTTGTACTGTCTTTTGGTCAAGTTTCTTTAAACTTTCAAAGAATCACTTTTAGGCTTACAAAAATAAATATTTGTCAAAAATGTTCAATAAATATTACACAAAACTAGCAGCAAAAAGTATCTAGAAATCTGTCGTGTGCAAATAGTTTTCTTCCCAGCTATCATTCCCATGGTCCCAAATAAGTTTTAGAATCTATTTCCTTCTCCTTAAACAAGCTGCGTTCAATCTCCAAGAGACAAAATAAGATTGGAAGTTAAGGACACGCACACAAGACATATATAAAATTCTCTGAATGTGCAATAAAAGAAGTATTTTGTAAAAAGTTATGGGCAAAATGTACAAGGGCCTAAACCTAGACTTGAAATAGCACCATAACAAATGACCTCAATACTGTCAAGTGCACCTACTTAATAAAAGTTTTAGAACAAGGCACAATACACTTGAAAAAATCTATTGCACTTTAGGAGATTTTTGCCATTTTCCTATGCCACTGTAGATTAGTTGTTAAATGCTCTGGCCGCGAAGTTAGCACAGAAATTCCAAGTGGCAGAGGCATTTTTCTGGTGGACAATACTTATCTTTGGCCAGATTTAGCATAAACAGACTATAAATACAATGGAAACCTATGCAACTAAAACTGACTAAAACTGCACTTTAATAGCAGAATTGAAACCTTGTGCAGTTTATGTACATTTCCAACCTCTGTGATCTCAGGTTTGTTTGTTACTCTTCTGGAGCCATTTTACAAAGTCTACAGTAAGCCAGTTTAACATCTCCACGCAGCTTGAACAGAGTAATGTGAATCTGCATTAAAATAAAGCCTGCTGCATAATTCTTCCTGTTCATACCCTCTTGACCAAAAAACATCAACACTAGCATGCGTTATTAGACCAAAAATTCAGTCAGGCCCTTAAGGAGGACCAATCACTGCCATGGTCAGCCATTCTACCATTTCAATTTCATATGGCAGGCATTTTTAAAAAGTCTAAATAGATGAATTCTCCTAAAAACTATTTCAAGTTATCAGACCTTTAAACGTTCCCTGTAATGTTCTGCCCACATTTGGCTAGCTCACATTAATGATCTGCCTAAATATTGAAAAAGGAATTGCTGTATTTACTTGCATTAACTTCAAAAACAGTGCTTTTAATGTATGCATGTATCCATACATCATCTCATCATGACTGGAATGGCTTATTAAAGGCTATCAGGTTCTAAGTACCTATCCAGGATAGAGTGAGCAAATCAGAACTTTAACTTAGTACAGTTTTGCCACATTAGAAACTAATTGCATTGATATGCCTCAAGATGTTTTATTTTTCAAATCTGCAGATACCAAAAGCCCTAATGCAGGCTACCGCATAAGTTTTTCTTTGTAATATTATGGATGAATCAGTGATTCCTGTTTAAGTTGTATCACACCTGTGTGCCAAGGTTTGATTTTAGCCCAAGTTCAGTAATTTTTATTTTGTCAAAACAATTGATATCTTGAGCATTACTGAGCCAACAGGACATCAAAATAAAAGTTGTCTAAAGTTAAAGGCACAGTACATTAACAAACAAATGATCCTCAGTCACAAAATTATAAATGCAGTTTCTGGGTGGGGATGGGTGGGAGGGGAGTTAATCCTGACTACAGCAATAAGAGTCTTCAAAACCACCTTCGAGATAGGGCTACTTGTTCCTTTATTTCCATCTTGTGACCTTGAGCTCCCTTAAAAAAAATTTCAGTGGAGAATCACAGCTGGTAATGTACTGCGAGTTCTTGAAGCTACACAAGGTATAGTCTGGCTAAGTTACATGTGGTTTCCATATTAGCTTGTTTGGTGGGGTATCTGCTGCAAGCAGATCAGTTGCCCCACCAGTCCACCCCCTGGGAGTTATAGTTTCCTCCATATCCATCACTGTTGTAGAAGCCTCCATAACCACCACCTATGAAAGGCAAGAGAAAGTGATGCTTAATTAACTTGCTAAAGGCTTGTACCTTCACAACAAGAAAACAGCCCAAGTATCTGTTGTCTGTTAGAGAAACCCACCCAGTACTGTCAAATGCACAAGATTAAACTAAAATGCTGGAAAGGCACGTAGCATCAAACTGATCAGTCAGGTCACTTGCACTGGCCTAGATCCAACGAGGATGCTGAGACTCTGCGTAACAGTCACCCGATGACCTTGTACTTAGACATGACTTCCAGAAATCTTACTGCAGCGAGCATTTTAGACCTGGTTTTGTATTTGCCAGCACTGCCTGCCCCGTTTCTCACCTCCGAATCCTCTGCTGCCACTTCCCCCGCTGCGGCTGCTGGTGGATCGACTGCTGCTCGAGCTGCTGCTGCCGAAACCGCTGCTCGTTCGGTAGTCCCTGGCACCGAACCCGCCGCTGAACCGGCTGCTGCAGAGGGGAGCAAGCAAGCACTTGAGCAAAGCTGCAGACACTGACACTCACACGTACTCAGTTTCCTCAGTTCTGGTTTCCAACAGCCTGTACCTGTGCTGAGTTCAGCACACTCTGTACACACCCCAATGCCACCCGAAAAGGGCATTCAGGAGGGCAAAGGAGAATTTACTATTTGAGCCTGGTCATGTTCAACTTGTCACGTTGCAGTAAGAATTGCTTCCTGAGGGTCTGGTAATATTTCACTCAGTGAAACCTCTGCTCCACAGAACTCCCAAACCTATCCTAGTGTTTAAGTGATGCATTTATGACCATCTCTCATGACTTTCCTGTTTGGTCAGGAGTCATGGCATTACCTTTTCCTAAACATCAAAACCAGCTGCTTAAGGTACATCTCTGGCATGGCCAAGTATGCATTTTTCTAAGTGTTTTGTAAGTGTTTGCATGAAGTTCTAAAACCCATTTTGCTCATGTCATGCAATACCATTTGTATGTGGCTGTCTGCATAAAGAGAAGTCCTATGGGATAATGGTCTTATGATTGAACAAAACCAGGCAGACATCAAGCTGTCACCTTTGCATGCACCAAAACTGCACTGGTTTATCTTCCTCTGTATTTTTAGACTGAAAACAAGTCAGAGCTGTCTCTCACAATGGATTGAGTATACACCTTTAGCCAAAGCTGTGCCAGTTACCTCTTAGACCGCCCGCGGCTGCCTCCTCCCTTGTGATGCTGTTCATAAGCCATGTTCTCCAGCCAGGAGGGTACTTCTTGCTTAGCCTCAACAAGAAGATCAAGCAAGTCCTTTGTAATGTTTATGTTCCTCTCATTGAAGAATGAGGTGGCAAGACCTAGAGAGAACATCCAGTTTTAGCTACACACAACCCAAGTACACTACAGCACCAGAAGCCATTCCAGACTCCACTCAAGCCTGCAAGCACCAGAATTACCTCCAGAGAAAGCTGTTTGAGGCATTCATTCCAACACAGCTACTCATAAAACCCTGACTGCTTGCACAGAGGTCACCAGTCTTACAAGTGCTCTAAGAGCCTTGTAATTAATGGCAGGAAGAACACTACCCAAAGGAACTGGTTCCTTTTCATACTGGGTAGCAAGCAGTAAACAGTTCCTGGTCACAGAAGGCAGCACATGGGCTTCTCTTGAGTACTTAGTTGAAATTAACCAATACTATTACACCTGTCAACTCTGGTATGACAATTCTAGGTCACACTTACCAAGGTTTCCTACACGGCCTGTACGACCAATACGATGTACATACTCCTCGATGTCACTTGGCAAGTCAAAATTTATGACATGCTTTACATTTGAGATATCCAGTCCTCTTGCTGCTACCTAGTGGTTGAAAGATTAAATCAAATCTCAGTAAAATTCCACAGGCCAAGTAAACAGGCTTACATGCCCAGGGTTTTATACATTTCACTTACTGCTGTGGCAACAAGAATGGGGCTCTTGCCAGAGCGGAACTGGTGCAGGGCTTCCTCTCTGTCTCTCTGCGAGCGATCGCCGTGAATACTTGTACAGGCATAGCCTTCATGGTACAGGAAGTCCTCAAGAGCATCTGCCCCCTTTTTAGTTTCCACAAACACCAGAGTCAAGGAATCCTTGCCTAACAACAGTTAAAGCAGAGGTTAGCAGAAGAAAAGCTGCACAAATGCTTGGCTCCACCAAATGGTAAGAGGCAGTTTCAATTCTCTGCCTGTTTATTTTAAATTCAAGTCACTGAGAATCTCCCCATTTTGTATTAACGGAAGTCCTTATATCAACTTAAAACTGACTTTTAGCAGCCACTGCAATACATTCACTGCATGTTTAGGGATATACTTCATTCACCTCATCAATGGAAGTTCTTATTAGAACTGCCTCATCTGAATTCTGCCTTATTTGTTTTTCTGAAGCTGGTCTTTACCTGTGGCATTTAGCAGGTCAAGCAGAAATGATCGTTTGTCTGACTCTTCCACCCAGACTACTTTCTGTGTGATGTTCTCAGATGTAGAACCTACTCTGCCAACAGCGAGGAAGATGTATTCATCAAGGAAGTCACGAGCAAGCATCTAAAAAAGGGAAGGGGAAAAAAAAATTAAAAATCAAATCAGTATGCTTCCCCCCCTTCCACAGATGACATCTGTTCAGCCTTATTAAGCTTTCCAAGTCTGTAAACTCTTGCTAAGTACCTGGATTTCCTTGGGGAAAGTAGCACTGAACATCATGGTGTGGCGAACCCCCTTTGGTGGCATAGTATCCTGTTCAACAATGCGACGAATTTGAGGTTCAAACCCCATGTCAAGCATTCTGTCAGCTTCATCAAGCACAAGGTACCTAAAGAGCAATTAAAAAAAAAACCTTCTTCAGAACCTTTTTCTGTAAGCTCTGGTCTAGTGTCTGCACTGAGCAACAAGTATTCAATACATGTTTAGAAAGTCCAAAAGCTACAACTTAGGGTCCTTAACTAGATCTTGCTTTAACTCACTTGTATTACAGACAAGCAACGCTCAACTTACTTGCAGAAATCCAGCCCAATCTTTCCCCTCTCCATCATATCAACCAGTCGTCCTGGAGTTGCTACAAGCAAGTGACATCCACGTTCCAAGTCACGGATCTGCTGACCGATGTCTGCACCGCCATAGACAACACAGGGGCGAACTCTGGAACGGTATGCAAACTGCAAAACAAAGTAAATTAGCTCCAAGAAAAACCTCTACTTAAGCTATGTTCTAATAATGGGTTCTAAGATATACCTTTCTGGCTTCCTCATAGATCTGCACAGCCAGTTCTCTAGTGGGAGCCAAGACCAGTGAGATTGGATATTGCTTACGGCGCCCATACCTTCCGTTCTCCTGAAGTAAAAAAAAAAAACTTTGAATCAATACTCCAGACACAAGGGGAAGGAAATCAGCTACTACATGCAATATTTAAGACAGGTCACAAGTCTGCCTTAACAAGAAAGAAAAGGCATGGTTGAGAGCCAGCTTAAGCACTGCATCTGAAGACAGCCCTACTAGAGTACACATGGTTCAGCTGTGTTAGTACAGCAACAGATGCACAATCCTGGTCTCTTCAGCCTGCACTGTGACCACCCCACACTTGAGCAGCAGAAAAGTAACAGCCATAAAACCAGTTACTTCCTATCCTGAAGCTTTTTGTAGCAAGGGAAGTGTCTCTGAAGCTTACACAGCAACAAGGACACTAAGAAGTTTTGTTGACAGGCATATGAAGACTTTAAGCAGCACAAAAGCAATCCACAGCCTGTATTTTTCAAGGCAAACAACTGAAATCTTCTAGAAGGCTAAGAATCTTGCCTATCATCCCCAGTGGTGATGACATTTAAGACCACCTACTGTGCTGAGTAGCAGACATCAGCACACAGGACAAAAATACAGATTGGTCATAGCTTTTCCAGGATTAGTATTTGGATACTTGCCTTCATTGCTCTCAAGGCATCACCAGGGCCATCTGCATATATCTGGCTCAGTATTGGTAGAAGAAATGCAGCAGTTTTCCCAGACCCTAACAGAATACGAATCAATTTTTAGAGTTACTGTCAAATACTGCACAAATCCCAGTAGCATATTCCCAGTAACACCTGCACTAGTACATGGATACTCCCTACACCACTGGAGCACACTCCTTAGCCAGCTGAGGTTAACTACAAAAGACTTATCACTCAGCAAAATCCTGCAGGGAACATGGTTCAAGGCATGAACATTTCTCTCAGGACAAACACAGGAAATCCAGTCAAGTCACATCTAAAGCAGATGGAGGATAAACCCACTGAGCTTCCAACACTGCAGGTATTTCAGTGTACTCTGTACACGAGGTTGTACTATTGTACAGATCTCTTATCTGCAGTAATCCAAGATCCCACTTCTACTGAGACTAAGCAGGAAGGAGTTGCCAACTTACCTGTCTGAGCACAGGCCATTAGATCTCTCTTTTCTTTGATAATAGGTATTGCATGTTTCTGGACTGGAGTAGGACGGGTGTAGCGTGTGAGTTCAATGTTCCCCATTATAATCTCTCCCATGTCAACATCACTGAACTGTAAGGTTTAAAATGAGTAAGATCAGGATCCATCCCTTCAGTCATCATGTAACACATCATTTAATTCAAGAAGTCATTTATAAGGTAGCTTTTGTTTCAGCTCTTCTTATAAAACTTGTCTATCTAAAGTTTACAAATGCTCAAGAGCTGGTTACTCAGAGTCAAACAGATACTTAGTCCAGTTTTGTAAGCAATTCTTAAGAAGCCAGCTAAGCTTGAAGGGCAGACTATACTAACACCCTATGCTTAGCCCAACACAGAGCCTATGCTTTAGCAGTTGCTCCCAAAACAGCACCTCCAAGCACTTCTACTTCTTCACAGGTTCACTGTTTAAAGGACAAATCACAAAGTTATGAGTGTTAACTGAGAAAGCTTCTACAGCTTCTCCCACAATTTAGTTCATCATATGCAACACTCTGAAAAACAGCTTAGCTGCAAGAAAGCAAGACAGTGTGTCTCCTTTCCTCCCTAAACTTCTGACAGCAAGACATCAGATTTCATGTGCAAAACAGTCACTATTAGATACAGTAGCAAAACAGCTTTAAGAAAACTTACGCTTTCAATATGTGGAGGACAGTTGCTGCCTGTTGCTTCAACAGGAATATCATCATATTTCTCAAAGTTAATGCCAGTATTGCTTCCTGAAAAGAGTTCCCTAAAAACAGGAGAAGTGGTATTTTACTTGCTAGAATTATCAAATGGCCCTGCCACGTGAATGTATGCTATCCCATAACTTACTGCTCCAGGCGTTCACTTGGTGGAAGAGGCTTTGACCAGTCATCTTCATCCGGTTTGTCACACCAGCGGCTGTTCCCACCGCGGTCAAATCTTCCAAAGCCACTCCGATCATAGTCCCCTCCTCGGCCTCGCTCTTCATATCTAAACACAGAACAGTATCAGGCCACCATTCCCAAGTTCTTCACATGCAAAATCAAAGCTGTACACAACGTAGCAGCCTGTGCTCTGTGTATTACACACACAACTGGGGAATAACTCAAGGTTACCAGATTATCTGTACTTGCTTCTTGACCTAAGAACAGAAATTAGTCCCAGCTATAAGACTAGGCCATGTTATTCTGTGTCAGGAGTTTGTTATGATTTCAGAGCCCAGTTTAGCTTTAACACAGTGAACCTTGAGCACTTTTATTTGGTTAAGAGTAACAAATGTAAATAACCAGTCATCTGCCAGTAGAGCTGCAATGCCAAGTTGCTTGGTCTTCAACACTTCTTTACAGGGAGCTCTGCTTAAACCTCTTCAGAAGCATTATTTTGAATTCCCTCCCACCTTTTCCTCTGTCTCATTTTACACAGGTCTCCCACGTCCAGACAAAACCCTCAAGTGCTGTACTTTGTTCCTTTATTCCCCCACCACACATGTGACCAAATACCTCAATTACATGTCACAATTATTTCATAAAGAGGGAGCTCACCTGTATTACTGACTCAGAAGGAAGGTGGAAGAAGTCCTTACCTCAACTGTTTAGTTTTTGGCCTGGTAAATCATGTTTGGGAAAAGTCTGGATACAGCACTAACGTCAGCTTTACTAGTCGATAAAGGTCACTCTCACCACACTTGTGCATACAACGCATGATGTGTGTAAGACTGATCAAGTAAGGCAGAGAACCTGCAAGAGTCTCACCCAGTTTTATTAACTACACTTTTAAACAAGAAAAAAAAATACTGAAATTAAAGAAATAAATAAAATTAAAATCCATTTTGATACTCTTTGGTTGTGCTCCCAACAGCTCTTCTTCTGGAAGTAGCCACCCACCTAGCAGTTTTTTAGTGAAATGCTGAAGTCAGCCAGTCAATACAACTGCAGTGAGTGGATGGTGGCAGACTACAGGGCACATTTTTTAAAACACATGCAAGTTGCCCATCCTTGAAATCACATAGCTTTAAAGGCAAGGTTCTCTCCCTGTCTCCTCCCACCTTACTGTGCTGTTCACGCCTAGATTAACATCAAGCTTAGAGGTGCAGCACTAGAACTGAGGCAGAGTCCATATGCAGCACCCAGACACACAAGCACTTGCCTTCCTCCCCTCGATCCAGTTCCGCGGTCGAAGAAGCTCGACTTTGCGTCGCGGTCAGACCGCGCTCCGAAGCTGCTGTACGCATCCTTGTCCCTTCTGGAGCTCCAGCCACCACTGTCAAACCCTAGGAGAGAGATGTTTTAACTATGCATCACACAGGCCAGGATTCTACAGGAAAACACAAGCTCTGTCCAGGATGTCTTCACTGGAAGCTCTAAAGGACTAAAATCCTTCAAGAAGGGAAGTTACGGGGTATGGATGTTAAAACTTCTTGAATAAATGACTAAGCATTTCTCATCACCCATCAGAACTTGCTGAAGCTCCTCCATTCAGGTATACAAGCATGTTTGTTTTTTTAAAAACTTGCACATGCCTCAGTACTACTATTTAATTTGCCTGCTCTGGCAAGATGGGTATCCAAAGAAATGTTAGGACACTCAATCTTGCCAAGCCCCATGTATTGTTCCCTTTCCAACTTCAGAAGAAATTCCTGACTATGCCTTTAATATTTGGAGGCTGACAAGGCCTCTGGTGGAGATCAGCAAATGGTATTAGCCCTTGCATTAGAAATACATACAGAAGTTAGAATCTTCTATCATCCTGCGAGTACACAAAGCAGTATGATGGACAAAGAGTATGATGGAAAGCACCATGTGTGAATAAGGGATATGGAGCTCTTCACAATGAATTAACCACACTTAATTTCCCCACAGCATTTTTACACCTGCCTACAGTAGGTGCCTACTGAGGTATGTTAAAGAAAAGAATACAAAGTACCTCAGCTTGCCAAATACCATTAAGTAAAAAGCTTCTTTTGTTCAGCTACCAGGAGCTGTGAGGAAGCAAAAACACGAAGCTTTAAACATCACTCTGTTACTGAACTAAGAAATTACAAATTCTGCTTCAGAGGTCCAAGTTTCAACATGTGACCCAACCAGTGTCATCTACAGGATTCCAGCAGAGAGTAAGTGAAATAATGGAACAGATAAACAAATAGTGTCACCCTGGTAAGTGAGCACGCTGTGCCAGCTCCACAGCACAAAACCAGTCAAGACCTATTCATCGGGCAATAAAAGCAATCACAAAACAAAACTATTCCAAAGAAAGGGCCTAGGACAGCCCCTATCTCTTGAAAAAAAGCTTCACTACCACAATTACCCTAATTTCTTTAGATGTTCTCCAAAATTTAAGAGTTATTTCCCTTTCTCCCTCTTCTAAAAAAAATAAATGAAATCTACTTCCCAGAATCCAGAAATGCACTGGTCACAATGGAAATTTTAAAGCTAACATGGTAAGTGTAATTAATTTGTCCAGGTAACTACAACAGACAGTAAAAATAATTCATGTGTAAAGTTTATTAGCACACAAGATCATGGAATGAGCATCAAGACCTCTAAAAATGCTTTAAGTCCTTAAGGATGTATTAACTTCACACAAAGAAACTACCAACAGAAGATCAGGAATACCATTATCACTTCTTAAAGCACACAAGCATTCTATTTTGGCTTGTTCAAAAGGCATCTAAATCTAGATTGTATTATGAGTAACTTTAAAACCACCCTATAAATATTGGGGTCTGTCATCCTGCAGGGGAACTAACAGTCATTTTCAGGAATATATGTATTTACTTTCTCAGTTGTGAAAAAACTGGGCAGACCCTGTACTTAAGATCTTGTACCAAGCCTGAAAAGTTTCAAAAAGGAGTAAAATTTTATACTCCTAACAGCCTACAAAGCAAGCTCACTCACCCAGCTTGTTACTGTGCTCATTTCTGAAGCTGGTACCTTGTCATAATTTTAAGATCATGCAGCAAACCTTTACACAAAATACACATGTATTTTCTGGTTCACCAGTTCACCTTTCAGTTTCATACTCCTATCAGTACAGGACAGAGGTCCAGGCCATATGAGTCAGTTCTAAGCAAGTGGTCAGCAGAATACACTGCTGTGATTTAGGACACTACACAGCAAATTAAACTCAAATGTCCTGAGGAAACCCCTAACAGACCACAAACCAACTGCTCTAAAGTGAAGAGAACAATTACAAGATCATGCAAGAATTGCCATGAAATTCCTTAAAATGTCATGGTTTTTTTTTTAGTAAGTTAAAAATCAGTATAAACTCCATCCAGCACATAGTTCTCACTAAAGGAGTTACATTTGGAATTCAACAAGTTAATCAACTTGAAGAGCAATTCTGCAGTTCTTACACCTGTGAACAGCATCACAGTTGTCAATGCTTCTCCCTCAACCAGCATTTTAATTCCCATTTTGTAACACAAGTCACCGCCAGCCTGCTTGAAAAGCTGCCAAATGCAGCAGCCAATCATCAGGTTCTTTAAAGATGGGAGAAACACAGAATTCTTTAGGTTGCACGAGACCCTTAAGATGAGTTTTAACATTTACTCTTTGATCTACTATAGATCAGGTTAGACTTCAAACACCCAAGAGCAGCTTCCAGAAAGTTTAACAAGTAAATTATATGACAACAAGTTTTAGTATTATCAAGTTGAACTCATGGAAAGCGAGACACTTTAGACCAGGCAGCCCTGCATATTAAGTTTCAACAGCTGAAAAATGCCACTAAGTAACCCGAGGACATTGTTTTCATGCAGGCTGTTATTTCCTGCAGTGCTGTGCTGCCTTGTTCCTCATTTACAAAGCCAACAGATTAGTCTTAGAGCAGGACATCTGCAGGTAAATGGCAGGGGTCTGCACTGAGAGTTTTCAACAAATACTTTGGGATCTCTTGGCATGCTTCCTGTCAATCCCTACTGGAATCATGAAGATGGTCAGCTCTTAGTGAACAGAAAATACAGCTGTTTTTTTAAGTCCACTGCCTTAAGCAATTTCCTATTTAGCTGTGAGTAAGCCCATTGTGCAACTTCAATCCTGTCTGTGAATTACAATCCCATCATCAGCTACAGAGCAAAGTGAGAACCCCACGTGCACACACCCTTTGTTTCCAGAGCATGTCTAACCACCACACCACAGAGGAGGGGGGAGGGGAAGCTGTTTCTAAGTTCTGAATGCAGTGATAGTTATTTAACACTTCCACAGAAGTCTGTACACCCATGGTATGGGAGCAAGACATTACCAAAACACAGCTGTGCTGTAGTTTTAGTATTTACATAGTTTAACAGATTTTTACACCAATAACAATTTTGCTAGATTACTACACTTGTAAGGCTGCATCAAGAGTTTGCTGTATGGCTGAAAACTACCACACAAGGTTCTTTTTTGCCTATTCCTTGTTCATGTCTACATGTCAAAAAATCTGCTGGTAAAAATTCCAAGGAGCAACCTAAACACAGAACAGCTTCCAGGCAGCCAAATTTAATGTAAATAACAGAAGCAAATACTACTTCTATCAAAGTACAACTATGTAACAGACCAAACCACCCTGCAGAAGAGCTCAGCTTTACAACCCCTAATTTATGATGCCCTCTTTGCTTGCAGCAGGGGCCTGAACTGGAACTGTAGTTTTTCCATTCAGCAAACAGGAGGAACCTTGGCAGGAAGCCAGTGATACAGCACTCACCAGGTGTAAAGGTAATTTCTGGTGGCTAGATTTACTGAGGGAAGTTGGCAGACTCCATTAACTGAACACATCACAAGTCAAATTCAAGTGATTTGTTTACCTCCTTGCAAGGTGAGGTCTCAACTCTTCAGAAGTCTCCCACAATACACTGCAATGTCTCAACTATAATGCTGCACAAAAAAATTACACTGACAGTTCTATACATAACAGGTCATGATAGGAGCTCAAAGTTGACTACTGCATTCCTCCATATCCAATATGCACAAAAACTGGAGTTTGGTACAAATTACCACATAAGGAAAAGAAATCTATCTAAGAGCAGATGTCCACAAAGCAGCTTAAAGCAGTTTCCTGCTTTTGAGAAACCCACACAATTCTCACAGATTTATCAAGTCAGTTTCTCCAAAGACTGGTTGGATTTGAGGTCAGTATGACCAGGAACTTCAAGAGCACTGAATTTGCTGCCAAACATTCCCTTTACTTTTCCCAAAACATTCAGCTCTGCTAACAGGCTGTTCATCATTTGATGCTTCAGGACATGTTAATTTACATTTAAAAAAAAAACCCTGAACACCAAAAAAACCCACTAGCTTGAGCACATACAAAGGCAAGACTAAGACTGATCTGTTCCTTCAAATGGCATAAGGCTAGAATGGACCATTTTTCATCTAGTCAGATTTAAAATAACATAGCTCCAGGAGCACATCAGCATTCCTTTCAATATTATCTTCCCACCCACTCCAAACCAAGTTGTCCTGCAGTATTGAAAAGAATCTGTTGAAGTTCACTGCTTCAGAAACAGATGAGATCAAAGTCCTCTCAGGTTATGAAACATCAATCCTTTAAGTTGCAGCAGTACAAGGAGTGTTTTAGCTGCTGCATCCCAGTATGTGAACAGATGTTAAGAGGAAATGTTTCTCTCATATCCACACAAGTCACCAGACATTATGACAACACGTGCTGCAGCACCTGCCCTCTTGGTATCTGACACAGAAAGGTCACCATTTACTTCACTGGAGCCTCCAATGAAACTTTTCTTCCATATCGTGTTCTGTTCAGAGATTCAAATGGAAGCTACAAAGGCTGCTCCTCAGCATAAACCCGTGTAAACACGTGACCAAAATAGGTCACGTACTTCGTGTTGCTTTCACCAGCATCCTGCACTTCCTTCTGCAAGTACTCCTGGGGGCTTCCATAAAAACTGCAGGAAGCTAAGTAAGGACAACATGTCTTTGTGTAAAAGATCCACTGACAAAGTGAAACTGTGCTGTTTATTCACATTGAACAACTGATTACAAGTTCCACGTCACAGTCACTAGCAGAAAAATTGGTACTCATAAAATCCACTTAGACTGACACTCAAGATTACACAGCTCATCAAGATGGGAGACTATCTTACTTCAGTCACAGTTAATTGTTAAGGAAATAGGGAAGGTATTTTGTCAGCTGGATACTGAATGTGAGCTTAGAATATAACCTGGTGAAAGGACCAAGAACAGCGGAGTGAAAGCAGAAGATTAAGTTGCCTTGTTTTGCACAGGACAGTCAGGCAAGTGCAATAACCAGTCAGAAGTGTTGCCACTGTATTTCTGATACATACCCTGTTTTGAAGCTTCCCTGTTCCGCAGGTGAGGAGGAATGTATCGGCCTTCTGAAGGACAAGAGAAAGGCAGTGTCACAGGACTGTGGTGTTAGCACGTTCTGAAATACTAGTCTGGTCAACAACAGCTTCTGCCTCAGCCTTCAAGGCCTCCCGCAGCATCTTTAAACAAGAGTCCTCTAATACAGCACTTGGTCACATTCTCTCAAGAGCTGAAGATTAATTTATTGCACACTCATTTAAGCAGCTGCTTTTAAGGCACAGATGTCTTGCTGTTTCTCTGACCAAGTCTCACATGCCATTTATGGGTGTTACAGCCCAACTTCCTAGAACTCATTAAGGCTTAATCTGGTGCCAAATACTTGAACAGCTGAAGATTTTCACCGTGACATTCAAGCACTTACTGGCACTCACAGTCCTTCCCCTTAAATTCCACCATTCCCATCAGTTCAGCTCAGATCAAACCAGAAGCCTAACTGCCTCTGAACAGCATTCCTCATTTAAATCCAGAAGCATCTGTCTGCTAAGCATGAATCAGAATGTACCAGGAACAAACTGGATGTGAATTCCTGGAAGATTCCCCTCTCTTCTTGATGTACTTAAGCTTTTAATTCACTGAATAGAAGTTAAGACAGCAGAGTTAACATTCCTACTCTACCTGATGTTTTGAGAAGACAGATCACCACAGTACTACTACAATCAGTGGCCTCAGTTTAGAAGCAACTGAAAATCTAGGACAAAACTGGAACACTAAGTTCTCTCAAGTTAATTAAGTACTTCAGAAATATATCCATGCTGTAACCCACTGCTAAATGAAGTGGTCCTACCCAGAACACACAGCATTTCCAACGTACTCTTAACTGGCAACCTCTTCGATTTTCCCATCAGCCTCTGCAAATTTTGGCTTCAGAAATTGTTTTTCACAGCTACAAACCCTTTATTTCTAAAACTGTAATGTTTGTAAGCTTGAGAATCTGCATGTACTTACTGCTTGTGGAGCTTCCTTCACTCTGAGAGTCTGAGGAATTCAAGTCTAGACCAGAAAACTGGAAGGAAAAAAAAAAAATAACAACAAAAAAGACATTATATCATGAATTTATGCTAAGATACAAAACCCCGTTTTGCTTATCAAAAGTAACCGGTGTTCTGACAAACTCCTGCTGCAGAGACATTTGTTTACGTAGTGCCAGTTTCATCTCTGTTGTATAACCTTCAAGAGCCTTCAGAGCCACCAAACACACCACAGGGGCAAGCACGGTCAAGAAGAGTTCTCACACCCTCCAAATTACTACCGGACTTCTGCTTCACACTACGTGCAACCAAAAGCCAGTTTAGGTAGTCTTCTGAATGCATTCTGATAAATACCAGTGGCTATTTTTTCCTCTCAGTGATAGCCAGGCGATGCCAGTTCGGTGCGGCACTGCGGGGGGAGCGGGGGCAGCTCCGGCACCGTGACCTACTTCGGGAGCGGCGCTGTCCGGCCGCGACAGATGNGCACGGTCAAGAAGAGTTCTCACACCCTCCAAATTACTACCGGACTTCTGCTTCACACTACGTGCAACCAAAAGCCAGTTTAGGTAGTCTTCTGAATGCATTCTGATAAATACCAGTGGCTATTTTTTCCTCTCAGTGATAGCCAGGCGATGCCAGTTCGGTGCGGCACTGCGGGGGGAGCGGGGGCAGCTCCGGCACCGTGACCTACTTCGGGAGCGGCGCTGTCCGGCCGCGACAGATG
>VXBX01001163.1:442158-576243 GCA_013400415.1 Scytalopus superciliaris
CGCCATTTAAAAAAAAAAAAAAACAACTAAACAACAAGTAAACAAATAAACAGCCCGCCAGCAGAGCCTGCTGACAGAGGAAACAGCGGAGCCGCTTCCTGGAATTTAGGTCAGTAAAAGTCGGGACAAACAGGCTGAGGGGGCAGGGCGGGCCCAGGGGCCGGGACGGGAGGGGATGGGATGGGATGGAATGGGATGTGGGGCCCGGCCCTGCTCCGTCCCCACACCGCGATCATTCCTCCCCCCTCTGCTCCCACAGGACACCACGGGGGGGGAGATCCCTGCTCCAGGAGGATGCCTGGATTCACCGTGGGGTTTAAAAGCAAAAAGCAACGCCAAACTTTTCCGTAGCGGTCGCAAAAGCCGCCTGAGGTTTTCCTGCCCCCGAAGTTGAACCGAAGCGCTCCCGTCCCAGAGATCCAGCCCTAAAAGGTTTGAAACATCCACAGAAAGAGTCCCTAAAGGAGCACAGCACACCGTCCTGCTCTCAGACTAAACGTGTCAGTTCTGTACGGGGCAGGGGCTGGACTTGAACAAAACATTTACCAGTCCTCTGCTTTGGTCTTCCATCGTGCTTTCCCCAGCCAGCCTCGGCTCCAGAGCTAAAGATTTATAGTTCTATCTCTTCCCCAGGTGCACCTTTTTACGTAATTTAAAAGCTTGCAGGTGTCTTCACCGAGGCCGCCTGACAGTTAAAAGGGGAAAATAAATAGTTTCTGTATTTTTTTTTAAAGCTGCTACTGGACGTAGGCCCAAATTATTTTTAATTTTTTTTTTTTTAAAGCAAGTTTCAAATAAATCCTTCAACTCCTTTTCTTCTTACAGCTTTGCAGGCAATTCTAAATTCTAAACAATTCTGCAATGTTTACATCCCTGCAGTGTCTGCAGTGCTTTTATAAACAAGGGCACTGTTTGAGATAATTCATGTGCACTAGAAAATGACACGAATTCATTCTTAGCAAGTTTTAGAAGTATTGCAGTAATTTAAACCCTGATCCTGCAGTCAGGAAAGTCAGTTCTTGGGGAAATCAGTTTCCCCTCTGTTATTAAGTTGCCATCTGCACTAGGCAGGACTGTGCATTCCCAGTTTCACTTTTCTTCTCCCGCAGCTGAGTCAGACACAATTCCCTGGAGGAAGCTGCTCCCGAGTGCCTGAGCCAAGCATTAAACCAACACCGGAGTCCTCACAAACCCTGCTCACTCTTCAACTCAGCAAAGTTTTTGCTGATGGGCTCGGCCAAAACTGCTTAAAACCTGGCCCTGACGGGTGCTGGGACACTCAAATCCCAGCAGGATTCCCAGATTTGCTGTTCCTTCACCTGCAGAGCCTCCTCTGGTAGAGGCTCTCAAAGGCTAGCCCCAAACAGCCAGAAATGCAGCTTTCTGGCTGGTGAGGAGGCTGCATTAGGAAAGCAATATCTCCACCAAGCCCTCGTGGGCTGTGAAGTCAATGCTGTATATGAAGTTGTACCTGCCTTTTAGAATATTTTTAACCAACACTGATAGACACTGACCCTGTGTCCACGAGCTTCCTTATCTGTTCTGAAACTATCAGCGGGTCATACGGTACTAACCAAGCAGATTTCTCCTCTTAGAGAACTGTGGGCTCTCTTCTAGGGAAAGGAGGTGTTTTGCTAATGGTAAAACAACTCAGACTAAGGCCCTGAAATCTGGAATGTGGTATAAAATAAATCCTACCATGGATGTGTTTCTCAGGGTGCAGTATTGAAAACTTGTTTCTTGTTCTACAGAGTTACTTAGGAGGCTAAGACCCCATCCAATATTTGTGTGAGTCTTATTGTAAGCTGGCAGGGCAATAAAAATATAAATTCAGTGTTGTCCAACAAATTAGCAGAGGGACTTGGAAAGAGTCTTTAGTCAACAGTGTGTATCTCTCAGTAATACTGGAGATCTGTCTTTAACAGCATAATTTTTACATGCTTCATCTGATCAGTTCCCAAAGTTCTGTGGACATTTTTAGGAGTCAAAAGGCAGAATCTTATTTGGAGGAATAACATGAACATTAGGTATTTCAGCCAAAATGTGCACAGGTTTTTGTTTTTGTCCTTTTCACTCAGTTTGCATATGAAATCTAAGGGATAAAGGAAGTTGCTAATAATAAAAATATTATTATAAAACTGTGCCTAGACAGCATTTGACAGAATATTTACAAAATTTTCCACTGCAACACTTTGTTCTATCATTGCCTTTGCTGAGTACATGTCTATCCTAAGTCTTAGAAAGGACATAATGCCCTTAACTCACATGAAGAATTAAAGGCAATCTGATTAAGAGCTACTCTGTTCTTTGGCTAGTGTATTGCCACCCAAAGCTTGCTGGCTCCCCTCCCCTTGTCTCTCTGTGCTCCCAGACTGGTAGATAGAAGAATGTACACAATTGATTGGAGAGGGCTTGATGAAGAGCAGATTCGTGATGAATCTCTGAAAAGATGCCTGAAGCGTGTTCTAAAGCTTCAAAGACATTCACATCTTGTCCTGAAAAACCACAAAAGACTGTTTACAGACAGCAGAGACTCTTTGAGAAAGGAGAGACAGAAAGTTTTATAAGCTATGACTCTAGAGCAGGGATACACAGAGAGGGTTTGGCTGTTTCAAACGTATTCTAGTCCTTATCTGAAGCAGCATTCAAGGCTTCTCTCTCTTTTTTTTTTCCCTCTCTCTCTAATGAAGTCCTATTTTTATTTTCTGTAATGGTTTAGTGACAAGATCAAGTAGTCACAGGTTTCTGTGGGAACTGAGGAAGCACAGGCATAGTTTTGTCCTTATTTCTTCTTGTACATGACAGAGGAAGAAGGAGTCTATGAATTTCACACAGGAGATGCTCGCTGGGCTGGAGTCAGGGCCCAGAGTGCCACCCAAGTCTGTCACTGCAGTGGCAGCAGAGGGGAGCAAGAACAGAGGGAAAGGGATGGTGGGATAGCAGATACATCCACGGTTCTTGCTGTGAGCCCACTGTGTTGCATGCCTGGCCCAAAAAGGGGCTGGTCTGGTGTCCTGCCTTGCTTGCCTGGGTCCAGGGGAGTGTAGAACTGCAGCAGGAGAGGCTCCCTCACCTTCCCTCCTCCCTGAGCCGCCGAGAAGTCACTCCTCCAGAGCCTGATGGGATGTCCAGACCCTCACCCCAGCCTCCACCCCACGTCCCAGCTACATATCCCTGCTATGCCAGCCAGTCCCTCAGCCTGCCGTGCACCTCTCTTGGCTGTGGAGGATTTTCCCTGGCCACAGGGCACATGAGGGATGGAGTTGTCCTGGCGATGTCCTGGAGTTTCAAGGAAGGGCCTTGCCAGCTCTCCCCTGTCTTGTGTACCGGGATTTGACTTCTGCTGCCAGGTGAGAGCACCTGGCAAGCTTTGACCTTTGCAGACAGTGGTTGTGCAACATGGCACAGCTTCCAGGAGTGCTGTGGTTGAGTGGATGGCCTCAGCTATCCCAGGAATGCCCAGCCTTGCTCCTTATTAAGCGAGAGAGAGATTCGGAAGTATAAATACAGTTACTGAGAGGCAGCACTAACTGAATGCTCCAGCTTGTGCACTGTCAGAGCCACACTGGACTTTTTCTGTGGCTCAGAGTTGTAGGGGATGGAAGGGAGAGTGTTTTTTGACTGAAATGGCAAGTGGTGTTGTCCCAAGTGAAAGAATGAGTAGAAGGAACACAGCAGTTCTGTGTACATTGAAAATTTCTGAGCTAGGCTCTATTTTTGTATCCCTAGATTCCTTGCTAGCTTGGATTTTAAAAACCTGAATCTCTTTTATCTCTCTGCATTCAGATCTCTCCATTGCCCCCACTGGACTCCAAATTACATTGCCTCCCTCTCTCGCTCCCCAAGTTTATGCACTGCTTTGTCTTCACAAATGCTGTTTTCCATGTTCCAATTAGATTAAGGGCTTGCCTGCACAGGAAAGTTGCAGTACTATTAATTTGCAGTTTGCTTTAAAGAA
Organism: Scytalopus superciliaris; assembly: GCA_013400415.1. Classification (NCBI taxonomy): domain Eukaryota; kingdom Metazoa; phylum Chordata; class Aves; order Passeriformes; family Rhinocryptidae; genus Scytalopus; species Scytalopus superciliaris. The sequence goes on from VXBX01001163.1 coordinate 446,117, forward strand.
ATTATGTTAAACCTGGGCAAAAGGCCATGTGGACTCCCTGGTATTCCTTTGCAGGAATACAAATGGCTTATTTCAGGTTAGATCAGGTCAATTAGGAACAGGAAGAACTTGCAAAGCAATAAGTTTTCCTACACCAGAACAAAGAGAGTCCAGCAGCTTCTTCCAAATTGGAAGAAAAGTTGGGGACATGGACTTTACCTCAGCAGAAGCCTCAGTCCATTGGGCAGAGGTATCAGAGCACCAGTCAGCTGGTCCCACCAAAGCAGCAGCCACTGCTGTCACTGTGTCCTGGCACGGGCTGTGAAGCAGCCATTGCCCACTGCAGCCTTTTTCCTACCAGGGCATCCTGGTCCACAGCACTCACAGGGCAGGAGTGGGGATTGCTGCCTCTGTGCAAGGTATTGGCTCCCACTCTGTTCTTACAGGTATTAAAAGCTGAGTCCTTTGCCAACAAAATTACAGTATGATGTTGTTGAGTATTCATCCACAGCCCCTCTTTGAATGAATGCCTGGAGTTAACTCTTGGTTTACACACAGGTTGTAATTTTATGAGTGTGCCTTTCTCTTGTAGGCAAGCTCAGAGGAACAGAAGATGAAGACAAAAGAAGAGAGACTTATAGCAGCAGAAAGAAAGGAAAGAGACACATCAGTAAATCTTGGATGCTGTGCATTCTCATTGTAAACTGGTTTGAACTGGTAAGCTAATAATTGCCTAAATCAAAATAGGCACTTAGTCAAGATGGCTCTTACATTAATCAGCATCAGTATTATACTTTGAAGAAGGCACTAATGTTTCTCATTTTGGTTTCTGTAAACCTTTTATTTTCTAATTACTATATCCAAATACCTAATGTAATTCCTATGTTATGTAAAAAATGTAGCATTAGAGTCTTCTTTGAAAACCCTCTAGAGGGTCTTGGACCAAAGAGTGCAATGACAGCTCAGAAATGCCTATGGGGTTGTCAGGGTCACGAAGACACCCCCAGCTGGTCTCCAGCTCCCCACAGCCCTGCCCTGCCCAGCTGTGGGCCACCACCTGTGCCAGCCATGGCTGTCCCCAAGCTGGAGAGGTGGCCCCGTGCCTGAGGCTGCCCTGGCACCCCCAGCTGCACCTGGATGGGGAATGGGAATGGCCTGGCCCGCCAGACTGCCCGGATGCTCTGGGAATTCCCTGCAATCCCAGCCCTCAGCCCTAAGGAAGCTGCTGCCACTGCTACCAGCAGTCCTTGCTGTGCCCTGCCAGGAACTAAAAGACCTAAATCATGAACCAAACCCAATTCTGGTCTTCAGGGAAAAGGGGGAAGAAGGCCCATCTCTCCATTCCCTCACTGTTGCTGCTGAGTGTTGATTAGGTCTGTACCCTGGCAAGTGAAGGATCTCCAGCAAGGGAATGGAAGGGGTGTGGAGACTTGAAATACAAAGGTCCATACAGTTGTGAGCAGAGGGGAGGGCAGGTTTGGATGTGGAGGCACCAGCACAGGAGCACTCAGAGGGGGAAGTGCTCCCCGAATGGCCTGAGTTAATGACACCAGGTTAGCACATCACCAAGACCACAGGGCATCTCCCTTCTGCCCCTCAGGGCACTCAGATTTGGAGACAGAGTGATTAGTCCTGATGATTGCCAGAGCTGGGACAGGATGGAGACACCATTCCAAAAAATTTGAAAAAGATACAAAAAGATGTCCAAACCCTGTGCATAGTCAGGAATCCAAGAATAACCCAGGAGACATGAGAAGGGCTTGGCAGTTGGCATCCCTTGTGTTCTCTATGGCATCACACAAATCCTGGACCTATTACCTGGGCACAGTCTTCGTGTTGCCTGGATTTTGGATAGATGGCTTGAACCTGAGGCCTGGCGGCTGCACTTGTGAATGTGAGACTATGAATGTGGCTAAGTGAAACCTGTTTGGTTTCAGTGGTTATTTTTAAATGAAACCACTTTCTTCCCCTTCCCCTTCCCCCTCGTCCCTTCCCCTCCTGTATGTTTTTTACATTGTTTATACCATGTTGGAGCAGTATTTCTTACAGAGGAACGAGGAGTAGTAAATAGGAGCATTCAGCTGCATAATCTTTTAGTCATATCTCCTGTGATGGCAGCAGAGAAAGAACCATACAAATTGTAATGTCAGGAGAAAATAGTCTTTTTTTTCTGGATGGGCTCATCAAAGGCCACCCTGCCCCTCTTGCTGGCTTTGGTCAACAGTGCAGGTCACACAGCTGGAGCTCTGGCCCACTCCATTGTGAGAGGCTTAGCTCAGGCTTCACTGTGCACATGGCAACTTTTCCACTTGAATCCTTAAAGGTAAAGGGGTTTTGAGACATCAAGTCCACCACACTGCCTTAAGACTAAATATATCTATCCACTCTGGTTGGATGCTCATCAGACTGGATGTCCAGAACACCAACTGTGTCCCCAAACTGGGGGAGGGCTCCCGACCCTGGTGGCAATTGGCTTCTCCTAAGGGGCAGGGCTCCAGGCTGCTGTCATGCCACCACTGCTCCTCAGCTGTGAGGCTGAAACCCCTGCTTCATGCTGAGATTGAAAAGCTTCTTAGTGAGCCAAGGGTTCCCAGCTCCTTCCAGACACCCACGGCCCCAGAGGAGCTGAAACCCTCCCACCCCTTTCCAAGGCAGGCAGCTCAGTGCCTGCAGCAAAGCAGGAGCTGCTGCTGCCTGTCTGAGAGACAGCAGCTCCTGGTGACTTCCCTGTTGTCTAGAAGATGGCATGATGCTGCCTTTCAGCTCCAAGAAGTGGCTGCACAGCTTGTTGTATATCACCTCACTGTGGAGTAACTTAAGTCTCTCTGTACTCATCACTTGCAGCCTATTCATAGTAAACAGGAAGAGTAGTTTATTTCCTTCCTCTTTGCAGTTGCTTTTTATATATGTGTGCTGCTATTTTGCCCCTCCTCAGACTTCACTTCTTGAGACTGAATTGTTTTTCATTGTGCCTTACAGTTTATATCTTCTGAACTTCTCGTAGAGCAGCAGTTTAACATTTAAATGACTGTAGTGTTTATGAAATGAGCTGGACTGACAGGCATGGAAATGGAGACTTCTGTCTTCACAGATTAGACACCACAGTGGTAGGAGGAGTGAGAACTCTCTACCTAACTTGTGATCTGGAACATTTCTAGAGGCAAGAAGACAATGTAGTGATGAAATGTGTCTAAATGGTTCAGGTTTCCTCTTTAATCAGTAGCCTCTAGGCAGCCACCTAGGATTCATTTGTGCCAGATGTGGTGGTGTTTTTGTGCTATGGACAAAATATTGCAATAGCAAGGAACAGTGTTAGCCAGCTCATTTCACATGAATTACCATCCTTGTTGGGGCAGAGCATTCAGGCAGGTTCATCTAATCAGCTGTGGATGGCCACATGGGAGGATCTCCAGCCAAGTCATCTCGGGCCCCTGTCACTGCTGCAGAGGAGAAAAAGACACTCTGAGGTCATGAACCATCTCATCCTAAGGTAGATATTTAAAATAGATCAGGCAAGGCACCCCTTTAAATTGCCTATGAGGCAACAGGCTCAGATGTAGAGATAGACACTGCAGACATCTAAAATTATGTGAGCTGATTCTGACCTGTGGAGTCCATCAGAGTGGTGACACACAGGCCAAAAGCCCCACTTCCTGTGGTGGACCTTCAGAGCACATCTCTGCCTTTCTGAATTTACAGCCACCTCAGAGCAGCCAGGTGTGATGGCTGATGAGATATGTCTTCCACCAAATGCCAACATCTTTCTGAATTCGGAAATATTTTTTTTAAATTCTTTTTTTTTAGTTTAGTATCTAAATAATCATTTTCCAGAAAAGGAATAGTTGCTTTTTCACTTCTGCTCATGCCATCATGTGGAGTTGGAAAAGAAAGTGCTTGGATTAGGAAGCACTGATGTTCATCATGGCTAAAATGATACTCTGTAGAGGGGAACTTTTAGGTTGATTCATCTGATACAGTTGAACTGTAAAGATTTATCTGGCAGAATCTATGGCACATGTGTACTTCAAAACGGGTTTTTTTACTCTCGTAGCATTTTCATCCCCTCCTCTTGTTTTTATTCCTTAGTTAATAGTTTGTGATTAAGGGAAAAGCTTCTCTCGATACCACAGCACATCTCCTGACCCACTTCAGTGCAAACACACACATAACCACTTGTTTGTTTGTACTTCTACAGGTGTTGGTGCTGTGCAGATATGGGCTGTGGTTAAAGTTTCATAATGGAAAATCTGACAGGCAGTTAACTAATCCATGAGTCATATTTCGTAATGGCCTAAAGGTCTCTGATGTTCGACCTTCATTTGATACCCTTGCCATCAGGCAGTTTACACATAACCCATCTGAAGAACATTCTTTATATAGATGACTGCACTGCTGCCCTTTTATACCTGCAAGGATGGGCACTGCGCTTACTGAACCAGGGGAATCTCCTGTCTCCCTTTCCACCCCTCCTCTCCATGAACAGGACTGCAGAGGTGCACTGCAGGAGAGTCACCTGATGAACAAGAGCAGTGGAAATCTCTCTGCTTAGTTTAGGTCTCCTGTAGGACCTGGCTGAAAGGTGAGGAGAGGGGTGGGGAGCTGGATTTGGACTCCTTTCACCCTAACCCTGCTGAAGGGGTTTCTGATTGGAACAGCTCCAGTAATAAAGGGAGCAGTGGCATTCCCAGCACTAACAGAGCTCTGCTGGTGGCATCTGTGCATGGCTCCCTTCTGCTTGAGGCAGGACAGACAGACACACAGCAAGACATCCTTCTGTTGCTGACAGCAGCGGAGTTGAGCCAGCATTACCATGCCAGGGTCTCAAAAGGAAGGCCTAATGTGGAGAGGGTTTGTCTAGAAAATCTACCCCTCTGTTTTCTAGCCGAAGGGTAAAAAAGCAGCACAGTGCTTATGAGGACTACTTCTCGAGTCCTTTCTCAAAGGCATTGCTGCTGTTTCCAAAGCTAAAATAAAGCAGACACATGACTTCAGTAACTGCATGTGAAGTTTGCATACTATGACTCATCATAATAAAGAAACCTAAACAGAAGCCCAGTGTGTCATTAAAGCTGAGATATGTTTTCCATGCTAAATTCTTTCAGGTTTACTTTGGTTCTTTTCTGCAGCTGTAGAATAATAGAATATCTCAGGGATATTAACTCTTTGCTATTGCAGGATAGAAGGTTCTGATCTTCATGAATGGACACGGGAGAAGGTTATCTTATTTTTTGAAACACTCTGACCTAGCAACTTTTACAGCAGTACCAAATGCTAGACCAGAATGAGAGCATCTGAGAAGACAAATGGAAAGAAGAAAGCAAAGAAGGGTTGTATCCTAAGGTTTAACTTAGGCTGTCTCTTTAAAAAACTCTGCCATTTCTAAACAACTATTTTATAATTGTCTCTGAGATATCAGCAGACACCACGAGTGATGTATATGTAGCATGTGAGTTGCCTGCTGTATATGGAAAACTGCCTAGGGAGGGATTGGCACAGTGGGAGGGGGAACATGGCCAGGCTGACTGTAGGCACCAGTGAGGAGTTTAGTCATCCTGCTGAGTCAACAGGAGACACAGCACCTCCAAAGGTGCTTTTGCCTGCTCTTCATTCAGTGTTAGACAGCTAAAGTTACATGGTAAGAGCCTATAATGAAATTCATCTTGCATGGATGATCTGGATTACCAGCTCCAAACCTCTTCATCTGGAGTACAGCCTGTGTTGGATTGGGCAAAGCTTGTTGGGGCTGTTTCTTAGGGCTCTCCTTACAGCCCTTCTCAAGCAAATGCAGAAGGTAAGAAAAGTCCAAACAAAGGTCCCAGTAGGATTCAGGTTTATTTCAGTGTTTTGATCCTGACAGCCTTACTGAACTATTTTTGTTGCTATCATTTAGGGTCCCTGCAAGAGAAGGGCCCAGCTACACAAATCCCACTGGCAGGATAGGGCTGCTGACACAAAGGTAATATAATAAAATGCATTACAGACTTGTACAACTCTTGTCTGATGATCTGAGGGACTCCTTTCCCAGTCTGGCCCTCGGTACCCACTGAGGTCAGTGTAACTATCACCTCCAGCAACTCATCATGGCATTGGATCATGATGCTCATAACCATCTTCTGGTTTAAAGAGCCAGGATATAGGAACTGTATTTTCTGTCTGTTCTACAGCATGATGAACTCCTGCTTTGTCTGAATTTTTGTCTTTTTAAAGATATTTTTCTTAAATCATCTAATATCAGAAGAGATTTTTCATTTTGTCCATCTTTCCTCTCTTTATTGCAGTATTGGCTGTAATTAAACTCTAAATTGCAGGAACCTGACATTTTTCTCTCTTTTCCAAACAATTCCTGGAACTGAAAATTAATAAAAGGAGATATACCTTTTCAGGGTTTTTTTGGCTCCCCTGGCATGTTTTCAACATTTGACAGTCCTTTCCAGGCTCTCAGTTTCACCTCCCTATTTTCAGGTTCCCTGAGCTTATGTGGTGCCTTTGATGCTGCAGAAGGGCAAGGTAAAGCACTGGAAAAAAAGGGTGAAGTGCTGTGACAAAAGGACAGGCATCACCCCAGGGATTCATGTACTGAAACATCTTTAAAATCATTCCAGAAAACTGAGTAGCTGGGAGTTGACAGTATCCTTTTAAGGATAGTTTATGTTAAGAAATCCTGGTTAGTCTTATGAGCAAGTTTTGGCTGAGCGTACGTGCTGATGACTTTTTGAAATGAAAAACATTTCTACAGACAAAAATAGCTAGTACTGAAATCTCTCACAGCCCTTATTTACAATTTCTGTGTGATCCCTTGTCCAGATTTATAATGATTGCTTGCCATGCCAGCAGAACTTACAACTTTGTGGATTTGTCTTTAATGTTGTAATTAAAACCAGGATGATTTTCATGGGCCCAGAATAATTTGTGATTCTTGTGAGAGCTCTGTCTTTTAAGTGGCCTTACATAAGATGCAATCTTCACTGACCTAAGTATGCATACACAATTTTTATTTCTTTTTTTTTTTTTTTTAAATCACTGATGTTTTCATCAAGGAATTGTATACCTTTGGGGTTATTTCAACTTGATGTGTTTAAGTACAATTTTCCCAGCCTTTCTCAAGAATTTATAATGTGTTTAAGTTATAACTAAGTAAAACACTCCTTCTTTTTCTTCTGCCAGGTGCCTCCAAATAGCTTGTATCTTTTAGCCCTTCTGTAAGTGTTAAAGACATGACCTTTCTTTCTTCCAGAACATTTCCCACCCATTTTTACTGTCCACCCACTAACAACACATGCTGGGGACTCTGCAGTGACTGCCCAGCATTTCCAGAGCTGTGCGGTATAAAGACCAAAGCCTGCTTGTTCTCCTTAAATACGGGATCACTATGTAGTGTAACCCCCAAAATCTGATCTCCTACTAGTTCTCCATATTTGCTGGAGGGGTGGATGTTCCTGATCACACAACAAAAAGGCCAGACTGGCATGACTCACACACTCTGCAGGGCACAAATGTGTAACAGCAATAGTCAGCGAGGGGTAGTTACATGGGATGGGTAGAGACTTTGGTCCTCCACTGTGAATTTCTTCTTATTGGAACATGTAGCTATTTTTGAAGTCTGAAATTTCATTAACGGGATTCCTCTACGGATAACTTGTCCTTTAAACTTGTCCTTAGAGCTTTTGTTCTGGGAATATTTCGTGTGAGGTGTTTTGAGTCTTGAACCTGCTTGTGCCTGGTCGTATTAATAACCTGGGGCAGGGAATGTTTATATAGTACTGAGCACCATGGCAGCACTTAGTAAATAATGAAATAAATCGCGGGCTTTGTTTCTGTTTGAATACCGTGTTTGCCTTCTGTGGATACAGATCTTCTGGATCCTGCTCAACAACCTCATTTGGGTGAAACTGGATATTGCACTGATTTTATTCCAGCTCCTTTAATGTATAGCAGTTGTACAGACAGTGTCTGGATAACAAAGAACTCAGGGTCCCCCATCTAAGTGCTTAAGAAAAAGCCAGAGCCCTGCACTAAAAATACCCACCAGAATTCTTAATTTTTATACAAATACATGAATGCACAACTAAGGTACAAAAGGCAAGAGGCGAATATGTCCAAATCAACAGCTGCAGTGTACAAGGACCATTAGGGTCCAAATTTATCATCCCATTCCAAAATTCCAGACATTCACTGGAAATACCAGGGCTGGGAAGTTACTCTGGCTGCTGCAGAGGGGATGCCCAAGCATATGAGAACCAATGTAAATAAGCACTGTGAAGAAAACCCACACTAGTTTACTGTTCTAAGGCACTGAGCAGAGAAAATTGGGAAGTCCAGAGCTGTTGTATGCTATGACCTTGGCCTTCCAGGCACACACGCAGGTGCAGAAGCCCAGTGGGACGTGAGCTGCAGAGTGGAGCTGTGTGTCTCCCTCCAGAACAGCCTGAAAGCTGCTCAGGAGTCCCAGCACTCAGGACATGTCTCAGAGAAGTCATTCTGTGGCTGACTGTGCCTAGCTCACATATGTTTTTAATAGAAGCATTTAAAATAATTTCAAGATTGAGGCGTATACAAGCTGAACTTTGAGTGCAAGCTGAAGAACAAATAGAGCTGTGCTAAATCGGTTGCTGGTATGGCCTGACAATACACTCAAGATGCTGCCTAATGCCAAGTGATCCCTGCTGTCTATGTAATCTCCTACCACCTGGTCAGTCTTAAATTTGTAGGTGAGGTTATTACATTCTTAGTCTGATTTAATCTCTTTTCCATCAGGAGTTGTCAGAGCTGAGAAATACTTTATGGCTAAACTCATCATATTTTACGTGTGATATTTGTACTTTTCTATTTTGAATGCAAAATGTAAGTAAATATAATCCCTATAAATGTGTAATCATGCATTCATTATGTAATAATAATACTTACATTAATCAAAAGATTGATAACATGTTCATAACTTCAATAGTGCAGAGTCAGCTGCACTAAGGAGCCTTGAGCTGGGCCAGAAGACAAGAAAGAACAAAATTCAACTCCAACAACCAGTGAACAAGGAGTTAAGTATTACAAACTGAAGCCTCTGCAAATCCAGACTAAAATGCAGAGTTAAAAGCCTCTGCCAACTCTGGAACAGAAACTAAAGTCTGCTTCTACCACCAGGAAGCGACTGCAGCCAGGGGGAAATGGGAATGGACAAAGGAACAGTGGGGTGAGAGACAAAGTCTAGGAGACCGTCAGGATGAAAGGTGAATTCACCACCATCAGATGAACCCCCTGCGAGTGCTGACTGTCCGTCAGAAGGTGTGAGGCCCAGCAGGTGGTTTGTTGGTCAGAGTTATGCAGGAGCCCTGGCTGGACAATCTGGATGGTTTAGGATGTGCAGCTGGAGTTGGAGCAGCGTCTGCTGCCGGCTCTATGGCACAGTGGCAGCGTAGCACGGTGGGTGGGTGGGTGAGAGCAGCATTGCTGTGGGTGCAGTGAGAAGGGAGGTACACGTGTGTAATGATGGTGCCAACATGCCCCGTGTCAGCAGTGAATTGTGGGGGCACAGAACTGAGGAGATGAAGGTACTGTCTGAGAAGAAATCTCTGTGGAAAGGGAAAAGGCAGATACCATTTGCATGTCTGGGCTAGTGAGAATTCATCAGGCTCTGTGTTTGAACGGGAGCCAGGTGCAGCGCAGAGGCAACTCCTGTTTGCTGTGCCTGACCTAAATCCAAGTGTTGCTTTGTCAGGTTTTAACCAACACGTGTCCTGTCTCCCTACTGTGTGGTAACACTGCTGGAGACTGGGTGTTAGCACTGGGAACCTGATGATTCAAACACAAAGTATGAAAGGCTGTATTGCGGCAACAGGGAGGAAGCGGGGACATGTAACCTCACTGTGTGTTTTATGGTGGTCAAAGGTTTCTGTTCATGTTAAAAGAATTCTTATCTGAGGTTTCAAAGGACTAAATATAGACCAGCTTCACATGCTAGATGGCAGTGAGGCTCCACAAGCAGCCCACTTCCCTGCTAACAATGCTTGTGGGGATGTAATGTCTTGTTTGTTTGTTTATTAAATAGTCGTTTTTCAGGATCAACATCTATCAGAGCCCAACCCTGCAACTCCACTGTTTCCCATTCCTTGGCAGTGGGCCCCTGGCAAGAATGCACAGCCAGCACGAGTCCTGGAGCTGCCCCTAGATTCTTCATCTTCAGTCTCACTGGTTTGGGGGAAGACAGGAGCCTTACACAAGAGGTCTTAGGGTGGTAAGATAAACATCTGCTATTTGAGCCTCTGCCTTAAACCACCACATTGCCATGAATGAATGTTTTCAGCAGCAGGAAGCCAGGAATTACACTCAATAGGAAGACTGCCAGCTCTTCTGTGATTCCTGCTTCTCACTGGGACATGGGAGAAGGCCTCCTGGTAGGATAGCTGTGTGAACACTGAATCCCACTCTCGGATGATACTGGTGGCATGGTTGAACAGAACAAATGCACTCTATTCACAGATGATACCAAGGTCCTTTTCTCAGGAGAAGAACAGCAGGTGAGCTTGATGTTGAAGGCAGAGAGGGTGAAGGTGTCATCAGTGAGAGATGAGATCACAGTCAATTGAGATTGTTGCTCTCTAAGTCCACTAGGGCCCCAACCATGGGATGTGAGATTTTTCCAGGCAGTGGAGACATCATCTTCACTATTTCTGTGTTTAAAGCCTAGACAAATGAACAACTAAATAAAAAATAAGCAGTGATGAAAGGGAAAAGAAAATCCACAGGCTAAAAAAGAGGTGCCAGCAGGTACCAGAGAAGGGAGCGAAGCAACTTTTGGTCTAAGTAGGTGACAAAGGTAGAAAGGTGCTAAGAAGGAGTGCAGGTGAACTGCAGTGAGCTCAGTACTGCACATTCCCCCTCGTGCTCTAATCACCAAGTGTGGGGTACCATAGACATCCAGCTGGCCAAGCCCACACACCTGGAGTGCAGGTGTCACCACAATGCCATGGTTACAAATGTTGTCACTCACAGGAGTGCAAGAAAACACATGTAAAATGACCTTTTTGGAGGAAGGAGCAGGGGAGGAGGAGGAGGTGGCTGTAACCACCCCAGCTCAGATGACCTACTGTTTGGACTATCAACATTACTCTCTATTCCCTCACTTAAAGGATATTTCAAGACAACATGGCAGAAGTGAATTTATGCAAACATAGAGTAGTCTACACCTAGAAGCAGTCTTTGGGTTTAACTGGGACAGTACTGCTGTCCTGCTGGGGGTCACCAGGGCCCTGAGGAGCCCAGTCTGGGACCCCCATCCAGCACCCTCTGGCCTGGGAGCACCATGCCTGGGTCTGCACAGTGAGGGCACTGCCCGTCCTGGGGCTACCTGGGGCTCCCAGCTCATCCTGCCATGTGGAGCACCCCACTCCTGCTGCTCCTGACATACACCTGAAAGACTAAAACCAAAACCATCTCAAAAGCAGAGATTATTTATGAATGCTGTCATACTTGCAAAGCAAAATTAAAATTACTGCTGTTGCAGGATGACAGACGTGGAATAATACTCCAAAAAAGAAAGGAAATAGATGCCTACAGTACCTGAACCAAGATCTCAGTGTACAAAGTCACAGGCAGAGAGGCTGTGCAAAATCTTTTGATATTTAACCACTTGTGCGTGTTCCTGTGGGAAGGGAAATGACAGATTAGTTTTCCTGTGGAGGATTCATTAGTATTCTGTCATTGGCAAGTCAGTATTTTTAGCTTAGTGAGCTCAAGATGTATTGTGGTTTAGGCCTCCAAAGTTACCAACTCCGGGTAAAGAATTAAAAGAAAAAAAGTTGAGTATTGTTAGGAACAGTAGAATGATTGTCCAAGTCTTTTATGAACCATCCTCCTCACTTGCTGGTTAGCAATAAGCACCTATTAACTCCATTTCAGGAAGGTGGTGATTAAACTGGGTCAAATGGAAGTGATTAGGTTGGATTATCCCTGTCATGGAAAAATTCACTGGAAGATCTAAGAGGGAGGAAATTGCCACACAGATCCTAGCAAGCTCTGCTGGAAGGTGTATGGTTTTCCTTTTCTCCCTACAACAGAGCCCACCCAGAATCCCTCTAGATGCCTCAGACTCACTTTGAATTGAATTGTTTTCACTTTGGAAGTTCCTCAGGACTGGTAGGGAAAGCAGTTGCCCCAGCATGAGTCCCACTTGTGTGTCTCACCCCAGGTCTACCTGTGCTGAATTCTGGAAGCATCCCTGAATACACTGAAGCTAAGGGAAAAAAAACCATCTCTTTCACTTCTGGTGCTAAAAACTACTAAGGAAATGTTCAGATGGACAAGGAAGAATAACACCATGCCCATTGGTGCAAGACCAGCAAGAGGGCACAAAATGGAGAAAATAAATCTTGTACTTGAGACTGGGTTGAGAATGGGGAAGGTGCAGGGGAGTTTTGGATTTTCCCAGCCCAGGGAGCAGCCTGTCTCCCATATCCTATGAAGTGAGTCTGTGCACAGCCCCTGCAACAAGGCAAGGTCCAGCAGCCTGAGCTTCAGATGTACTATGTGTTTACAACAGGCTCCTGAGAGCCCAGCTCGGGTGGAGGGCTCTGCAGTCCCAGATATTGTGTTTGAAATCAGCCCTGTATGAGTATCAAACCTACACAGGCAGCCTGTGTGTGATCCTGAGCTCTGGAGTAGAGCTTGGAGCAGGCACATACCCTGCAAGCCTCTCCCCTCAGCACAGCCCCAGTTTAAGGCCACGCTCCATTATGTGATTCTGCCACAGAAAAACACCTTGTGGCTGCCACGATGACTAGGAAATAAGTAGTGGTTTATTGCAGGGACTGATACACAGAGTTTCCTGCTGGCCCAGGGGATGCTTCCTCCTGGTGACATCTCTCAGTGCTCCCTGCATGCTTGGCTCCAATACTCTGTTTTAATGAGGTTTACAGCTGACCCCTCTGTCATAACCCTTCACCTCTCATGCTGTCAGGGAACTGCCCTGGGGAAACGGGGCCGAGTCCTGTGTATGTGCACAAACATGGGTATGTATGTGCACAAACATGGGTATGTATGTGCACAAACAGGGATATGTGCACAAACAGGGATATGTGCACAAACAGGGATATGTGCACGCCCTGCTCACAGCTGTGTTTGTTTTAAGTTGCATACAGGAGAAAAGAGGGTTATTTATGTTCCAGTGTGTGCTCCCCAAGCAAAATATTTTCTGCTCTGATTTATTGCTCACTTTAGGCCTGCCCTCAAGCATTGTTCTTATATTTGGAGCCAGTCACGTTTTTTCCATTTGGAAATGGAAATCTTAAATGTAATGACATATTTAATGGAAAAAACCCGACACTTACTTGGAGGGAGGAGGAGTTTTGCTTCTCTATTTTCCCATTTTGTGTTTGTTTGCTTTCTCACCTCTTTCCTTTTATTCTTTCTCTTATCTCTGAAAAAGGAAGGAAAAACAGTATCTGGAGAAAAGGCAAGAGGAATATTTTGTTCTCATTTTCAGTTAAGAGATTAGAAAAGTTCAAAAGGTTTTACCCAGAAAAAGTCCACATGAAAAGTGCCTGTCATTTTCTGATTAGCAGTGTTGTGCTATTGATCAAAAGTATCCAGCTAAAAAACCCGTGTAAATTAAAAATGCTTTGCCAGTATTTCTTGATAACTACAAGTTAAATGCCTTTTTTTTTTTTTTTTTTTAATTCATAGAGCTTTACAAAGATTATGCAAGTGGCCTTAAAGCTTGGGTTTCCTTTTTTCTCACAAATATCAAAACAGAGAGGTTCCCCACCCCCCCAGCCTTCTTTTTGCTAGAGGACTTCTCGGAGGACCAACAAAATCAAATTAGTTTTGTAAGCTGCACTTAGAAGATAGAGGAGAATGCAGATCTTTAACAAATTGAGCTTTTTCCCCATGTGTTTTGCAGGAGTTTTGATTCAATCAATCTCAGAAGAGTTTTTACACAGTCTGAATAAGAATTCTTTTAAAATCCTTTTTAAAATCTTTCCCCCTTCCTCCATTTCTAATTCCCCTCAGTAGCTAAGGGTTCCTTTCTGTTTTGAGGCATGAAATCCCTTTAGCTCTACTGCCTACACTGCAAAAAGAGAAGAACAAAGCAAGACAGTATGAAAAAGAAAACACCCTCCCCAAGAAAATAATTAAATTTCCTTTTTGTCAAGAGCTCATCCATCATTATGCCATAAGAAAACAAGCAAACAATTAATATAAAAATACTTTCCCCCTCTCTTGTGTGTCACATCTATCAAGCAAAAGAGAATCCTGTGCTATTGTATTCGGTTTCTAAGCTGGATGCACAAAGTACCCTGGCTGTAGCCTACAGGGATGTTGTCACCAAACAAATGTTGCCATTAAAGTGTTGGTAGGAGGTCCTTTAGGAAATGCAAAGAGAAAAACAATTTTTTTGGGGGGAGTAGGGGGGAGTTGTGTAGGAAAAGTAACTAATAACTAAATCTGGAAGTACAGCTGGGTGCTCTTAAATTAGAAATCTTTAGGAGGTCTCCCACACACCCCTGCAAGTTTGCTGAAGAGTTTTTTGAGCTGTGCATTGCTGCAGATATGTTTCACCTCCTCCAGCTTTTCTATCTGTTTCTTGCTAAGCTTCTCCGTGGCTGTAAGCTTCTCTCAGTTAACTCCCCAATGCCTCTCTGGCCCGGGCCTCATTTCTCTTCCATCTCTCCTCCCAATTCTCTTAGTTCCCTGGTACATTTTCAATCCTGTATCTCAGCTGCTCAAGAGGACAGAAAATGAGCTCAGTGGATTTCTCCCCTTCCCCATCAGCTACCCCTGCTGATCTCATTAAGGGAAAAAAGCTGATCCAGATGTATAACTAAAAACACACTTTTTTAGCTTACACGTTTTCTTGCATTACTCTTCTCTGCAGGTGATTCTATTCCTGATTTACAATACAGGCAGAAGGCAACTTTCCCATATACAGCGTTGCTTGGCCCTGAAACTGGTGGGTTGACAATTTTTCCCTGTTTGCTGCTGAAAATAATGGTCATACTCTGGTCTGAGAGGACTAGCCCACTATTTGAGCTCTGCCTTGCACGGACTAGTCCACAAAGGCTGTGTTCTGCTAAGACACTCACACATAATGCCTGTGTCTTAAACCCACGTAACTCAGATGAATGTAAGCAACCAGATTATCTCACCAGAGAGGTGGGCAGCTTTCCCAGGATCAGTGATTAATGGAATATATATTGTTAGAGTTAAGGAAGGGAAGTAGTTCCGCTGAACTTGACAACACACAAAGCAAATCTGTTGTAAAATGTGAATCTACAGAATACCTACAACAGTTACTGTGCAGGCTTTGAGGCTGCTGCACACACCGGGAATTCTTATCGCGACGTCTAGAATGAGAATAAGCATCAGTTACTGCTCCTCAATACCTTCCCCGTTAAGGGTAAAATTAATCTTGGTGTGAAACTAAAATAAAGCAGAATTTTTGCGCTCGTTGTTTCAGGAAAGAGCCTCAAAAATGAGGTGCTTCGGGCTCAAGGCCTCTAGAGGTCACCAGAACCTAATGAATGAGCATCGCTAAACGCATCTGGGAAGAGCAAATTGCTTTGTTTTGGTTGGGATTTTCCACCTCTGCAGCTCCGGGTCTCCCCTCTCCCAAAGAATCCTGGCTGTCATTAGCCGGTGAGTATCAGAAAGCGCTTGCAAACCCATACCCTGCTGGAGAGGCTTGGCTGTGCAGGAGTCCGATCCCTCTGGGGCGAGAAGCCAGTCACCTAATTGGCTTTTTTTCCTCTGCCTACTGTTCCGATCTTAGCCAGCTGCTTGTGTGATAAATCCTGCCCTGGCACAGCTGGTGCCCCAGGGGCAGTGTCTTTGCCGCACATCTGTAAGCCCAGGGAACGCCAGGAGTATTCCCAGCGGGAGGGGGGTGCCAGTTCTCTCTCCTGTGCCGGTGCATGAACACTGTAAACTCAGACGGGAGGGAACACGGGCTGAGCGTGCGGGTTGGGTGGCTGGCCAGGATTCTCCTACATAAATTCTGGTCCTTGCAAATTATAATCTGCAAACACGGGAAGCCCTGCAAACAGTATGGTTTCCTTCCAGGTCATCCAGTGCTGTGTCTGCAGGGCAGGTTCAGAGGACAGCTGCAATTATGATTTAAGTGGTTGTCATGCAGTCAGAGACATCCTCTGCTTCATACAAGAGCAGAAGGGAAAGCTCAAGTAATTTTCCTGTAACTCTCTCCAGGGTTTAGGAACGAGACAGCCTAAGGAGCAGGGATCTGGGTAGGGTCAAGGGAGAGTATTTGTTTCAAGATAGCAAACAGAAGCTGATCCTTTCAGGAGAAATTTGTCTCAAGCAAAGGTATGTATTTTGGGAGCAGTCAGTGAAAGGGAGGTCTGTGGTGTCTCTGCAGGGGGATTTTTCTCTCCTCTCAAAAGCCAGCAGAGTTGAATACAGACCAGTGGCCTGTGCCTCGCCAGGATGCTGACGGTGGCATGGGGAGTGCTGCTGGGATGGGATCCTCACAAAGGGCTGCTTTGCTTTTACATACAGGATGCTGCAGGCCCGGGATGTTTCCTCAGAGTCCAGGGAGTTTTTCCGGATGCACAGCAGGAGCTGAGGCTTTGCCCCTTGGGCAGTCTGTGCAGCAGCTCCTTTCCGTGGCCTCGGTGGCAGCAGGGGACTCGCACCCCTGGGGGCAACCTGCAGTAATAGGATCACCCCGAGTGTGTTTGCTGGGGATTAGCAGGTGTGTTATTTTTGCAGCCTGGAGCTGTGACACTGCATGGAGTCCACGTGTCAGCTCCTAATCCCGTGCAAAGCCTCCGAGAGGTCAGTAGGACCATAAACGGAGGGATGAGCCCACCTGAAGGAGGTCAGAGAGAAAACATTCCTATGAATCTTACAGCCATTTCCTTCCCCTTTGAAAGATGCCCAGAGTTAAAGGGCTTCCCTTCTTTTCAGTTCCCTCCCAGTGCAGGGTCCTAGAGAAACCTTGCTGTTTCTCCCCCCTCTCCAAACAGCAGTCTCATCAAAATTTCTTGGTGGCTGCCATCTGTTGCAAGCAGAACGCCACCCCTTTTGCTATTTACAGTGCAATTAACCTTTAACAAATTAGCTTGTGACTGTCATGAAAGGATTAATTAAGGCAACACACCCTTGACTTGCTCCCGCCGTGCATTTGCAGCAGCACACCCACAACTCTGCCAAAGCCCTTCCAGAACTGGGGGGATAGTTTTTATCTTTTCTGTGTTATCCCAGCAAATTTGGCAGCCCCGGGGAGATGTGTGAGGAAGGGCTCCAGCAGACACAGTCCCTTGGAAGTAGCTGTGAGAACAGAAATCCAGCACATTGGCACTGCCTCTGCTCCTCTTCCCACGTGGCTGTAACTGCTGGCAGAAAGGCAGGGTGGCTGGTAAAGGCTGTAATGTCTTAAACCAAACCAGCTTCTTGTTAATTCCAGCTGGCAACTAAATACCACAGAGCAGCTCACTCAGCCCCCCACACATCCCCTCTTCTGTGGGATGAGGAGGAGGATTGAAAAGAAGGTAAAAGTCATGGGTTGGGACAAGAACAACTTATATTTTAAATAAAGTAAATATAATAATAATTATAATAACAAAAAAAAAAAATAGCAAAAGAAAGGGGAATAAAGCCCAGGAAAGACAAATGAGGCACAGTGTAATTACTCACCACCCACTGACTGATGCCCAGCCTCTCCCAGTCACCCCCTCACCCCAGTTTATGTACTGGATATGACTCTGTGGTATGGGATATCCCTTTGGNAAGGCAGGGTGGCTGGTAAAGGCTGTAATGTCTTAAACCAAACCAGCTTCTTGTTAATTCCAGCTGGCAACTAAATACCACAGAGCAGCTCACTCAGCCCCCCACACATCCCCTCTTCTGTGGGATGAGGAGGAGGATTGAAAAGAAGGTAAAAGTCATGGGTTGGGACAAGAACAACTTATATTTTAAATAAAGTAAATATAATAATAATTATAATAACAAAAAAAAAAAATAGCAAAAGAAAGGGGAATAAAGCCCAGGAAAGACAAATGAGGCACAGTGTAATTACTCACCACCCACTGACTGATGCCCAGCCTCTCCCAGTCACCCCCTCACCCCAGTTTATGTACTGGATATGACTCTGTGGTATGGGATATCCCTTTGGCTAGTTTGGGCCAGCTGTCCTGGCTGTGTTCCCTCACTGCTTCTTGTGGTCCTTCTCACTGGCAGAGCACGGGAAGCTGAAAAGTCCTGGATTTAGAGTAAGCTCTACTTAACACACTGATGTTTTAGTTGTTGCTGTCAACATTGTTCTCGTACTGAATCCGAAACACAGCACTGTACCAGCTACCAGGAAGGAAATTAACTCCATCCCAGCCCAAACCAGGGCACAGCTGCAGCTGCCAAAGATGAATGTCCTGAAGGCAAAATCTCCGGGCCCAAAGCTGCACCAGAGAGCAGCTGCTGCACACTGGTGTGGATGGTGGGCAGTGCCTGTAATACCTGTGTTGCTGGGAGCTGCCTTTCTTCTGCCATCAGCAGCTCCATCTCTCCCTCTGTCCTGCTGTAGCTCTGGCACTGCCACCTGCTCCTCACACAGTGGAATACCCCCCAGGCGGGTTCTGGGAGACAGCACTGGCACAGGGAATGGGAGCTTAGTGAGGAGGGAAACGGCCTCTTTCCAAGGCACGGCACAACCTCCACTCCTCAAAGTCTAACAGAATAACAGTGGTTTCTCCAGCACCAAGATCTGAAGGGCACAACCCACAGCAACATTTTTGCCAGACCCTGGACAGTATTTTTTAATTGCTGTCAGGTGTAAACTACTCGCTTACATTTCTTAAGATCCATGAAATTTTGAAGGCACAGCTAAAGAAAATAACCCTACTGTGAGTTCAGTTCATGCTTGGCTGGGTCAGATAATACAATGCTGTTGTTCCTTGACGATGAAAGTGTTAACTCGTGTCTCTTATATAAGGAGAAATCAATTATAAAATTACACCATCACTGATGCAATTCTGTCACCTATTTGGTTGTCTTCTCTGACTCCTAAAGTCCATCAAGCCCGGAAAACTTGGAGGCTTTCAGGGTTTTGTGTCCATGTGTGAATCACAGAGACCATGAGTGCACAGAGACCTGGATGCATAAAATTCCCAGCCTCCTCCTGGTTTTATCTGATGGAAAAACACTTAATGGGTGATACCAGCACTGACAGCCTGGGCAGCAGCATGTTCTGATCCTGAGATGTGCATAAACACAAACAGGTAACACTCCTCCTGGGGGGAAAGGCTGGAACAGGTGGTGACAGCAGAGAGGGAGAATTAAATAATAGCACAGGGAATGCAGAGTGTAGTCGATACAGGATAATAAAGCCAACAGGTGTACTAAATCACTGCACAGCTGCTTCTTATGTAATTGATTACTGAGTCCTTACGTGTGTGTGTGTCTGTGTCTGTGTCTGTGTCTGTGTCTCTGTGTGTGTGTCTGTGTGTGTGTCTCTGTGTGTGTGTCTGTGTGTGTGTCTGTGTGTGTGTCTCTGTCTGTGTGTCTGTGTGTGTGTCTCTGTGTGTGTGTCTCTGTCTGTGTGTCTGTGTCTCTGTGTCTGTGTGTGTTTTATCTTCAGTCTCCGCCTCGCCCCAAACCGGCGGCTCTCACACTGCCCGCTCGTTGCAGGTCCGGCCGTACCCGAGGATGGACCGACCCCAAAACCACCACCCCCGGCTCCCAATGGAACATCAGCGCCGCATCCTCCTTCCCCCCGCTCTGACGTCACACCACCCTGACGTCACACCAGGGCGGGGCTCCCGCTCGCCCCGCCCCCCGGCAGAGCCTCGTCGCGGGCGTGACGTCAGCGCGCCCTTCTTTCCGGGGGAGGCCGCAGCGAGGTAGGCCGCGCCGCCATCCCGGTCCCGATCCCGGTCCCGATCCCAATCCCCGAACATCGGGGGCTGCCGCGGCCCGCCCGGCCCGGGGGCACCGGGGGGGCACCGGGGGGGGCTCGAGGGGCGGTCGGGGCGGGCTCGGGGCGGCGGTGACGGGCGTGTCGCTGTGCGGTCCCTCAGGGCGCCATGGGCCGCGTTATCCGCGGGCAGAGGAAGGGAGCGGGCTCCGTGTTCCGGGCACACGTGAAGCACAGGAAGGGCCCAGCCAAGCTCCGCGCCGTGGACTTCGCCGAGCGGCACGGCTACATCAAGGGCATCGTCAAGGTACGGCCCGGGGAAGTGTCCGGGTCGCTTGTCCCTACCCTGTAAATACCTGGTTGTGTACTCGCATATTTGCACTCTCGGCGAGCTTCGGGAGCGGACCGTGGGTTTTTAACGAAGAGTAAAGGAAACAAGGCTGTGCTCCCACATCCAGGGGCTTCTGTAGCTTCCCTCGCAGCCGGCACCCGGAGGGTTAGAGCAGCCTCGCTCCCGGGAAAACACGCGGAGAAATCCCTGCCCGTGCCCGGGTTTGTCCCTGCAGGGGTGATGGTGGTGGGGCAAAGGGGATCCAACCGTGGGGATAAGGAATGAAACTGCTCAGACAGGGCTGGTCACAAGCAGCACATTCGACCAGAGTCGTTGTTTTGTGATCACGGAATGGTTTGGGTTGGGCTGGAAGGGCCTTAAAAATCATGTCATTACAACGTGGGCAGGGACCCCTTCCTGCAGCCCAGGGTGCTCCCAGCCCCATCCAACCCGGCCCTGAACACTTCCAGGGGTGGGGCAGCCACAGCTTCCCTGGGCAGTCCGTGCCAGGGCCTCACTACCCTTCCCGTGAGGAATCCTTCCCTGACATGCTGGTGTGATGCAGATCCTGGGCGTTTCATCCTTCACAGATGTGAATCCTCAGCTCATTCCTGTCGGGAGCGACCCCCATCCCCCTGGGAAGGGTTGGGCGGGTGTCCCGGTGACAGTTCCCTGGGAGTAACCAACCATTCCCAGGGGTTGGTGTGGGCTGTGTCCCGCCCTGAGGCAGCTCTGCATTCCCACAGGACATCATCCACGACCCGGGCCGGGGCGCCCCCCTGGCCAAGATCGCCTTCCGCGACCCGTACCGCTTCAAGAAGCGCACGGAGCTGTTCATCGCCGCCGAGGGCATCCACACCGGCCAGTTCGTCTACTGTGGCAAGAAAGGTGGGGCTGGGGGGCTGCTGGGGCAGGGGCAGCACGCTGAGGGTCCCCTTTCGCCCCTCTCCACGCTGGGAGCGGGACTGGCGTTCGGGTCAAACCCTAAAATGTGTCCCAACCGTGAGGGGGGTCCGTGCGGTGCCCCCATCCCGTGCAGGGGGGCCTGGGTTAAACAGAGCTGTGAGTCCGGGCAGCCAAATGAAGCTGTGGGTGCTGTGATTGGTCCCTGCAGCTCAGCTGAACATTGGGAATGTCCTGCCTGTGGGCACCATGCCCGAAGGCACCATCGTGTGCTGCCTGGAGGAGAAGCCCGGAGACCGGGGAAAGCTGGCCCGTGCCTCTGGGAACTACGCCACTGTCATCTCCCACAACCCAGAAACAAAGAAGACCAGAGTGAAGCTGCCTTCTGGCTCCAAGAAAGTCATCTCCTCTGCAAACAGGGCTGTTGTTGGTAAGGAGTGACAGCTGCCAACTTGTCTGGCCGCTGAGCTGCTTGTCACTGCCAGGGAATCTCAGACAGGACCCCAGATTGTAATAACCCCTTTGGAAATAGTGTCATGTGCAGGCTGGACCCAGAGTTACACACCAGTACAGCCTGTGCTCAGGGGCCTGACTGTATGTCATGCCTGGACCACTTTTGGGTGATGGTGACCTGAATTTGGAGATGGTCTGACCTGGTGTGAGGACAGAAAAGTAGATGCTCATTGTCCTTGGGCTGTAGTGGAATTGCTCAGCCTGCAGAACCCACAGGCCTTGGGGAAAATGGCATTGATGCTTTTGGCACAGAGTGGGCCTGCAGGCTAGTGCTGGGGATGGGGTCAGGTGGGTGGAGTGTTCTGGAAGGTCTGATAAGGAATGTCAATACCATTGCCAAAAAGCAGAGGCTTTGGCAGGTCTGTTGCACACCTGACTGAGAGCTGAGGTGGCTGCTGGTGACACTTCCCTGCCTCTGCATACCGGACACCAAAGTGAGTAATCTGGTGTGTTACTCCAGTAAAATTGACACAATAAATAACAAAGTAAGTAGGTATTAAACTCAGTTCTTCATAGTCCCCTGGAGTCTTTCAATTCATACTTTACTTGAAAAGCTGTAGCCCACGAAGTGCAAGCAGTAAAACTGGCAGTGCTTTAAAAAGCTGCTGAAGTCAGCTCTGTGTGTATGGATTGGAAAGCAGTGATTGAAGTCTGTGTCCCCTTGCAGGGCCCTCAGTGTGTGGCTGGAGCTCCAGCCTGATCTCACTGGTGGTGTTGGCTGAAACTTACTGGTTTGAACCCAGCTGGCATTGCTTGAGATTGGTCTTCAGAAGCTCAATCTTACAACCTGACTGTTACTGGGGATTCGTCTTGCTCCTGAACACTTTCCTTCCCCCTGAGGGTGGGTTGTCACAGTACTCCTGTGTCTGTTTGTGTCTTACCACCCCTGCAATTTCCTCCAGGAATCGTTGCCGGGGGCGGCCGTATTGACAAGCCCATCCTGAAGGCTGGCAGGGCCTACCACAAGTACAAGGCGAAGAGGAACTGCTGGCCACGTGTCCGTGGTGTGGCCATGAACGTGAGTGTTTGCAGTTGGTGTCACCACCCTCCTCCCTTGCAGTTCGGGTGTGACGTGGGGACGAGTCAATCGCTGCCCCGCGTGAAAAGCGCAGCAGCTGAACCTTCTGTTCCCTCGGGTGGGTTTGTTGCTGTTGCACACCCTTTGCTGGTTTCTGTGGTCACATGGCTGGCTTGCCTTCCCTCTCCACAGCCTGTAGAACATCCCTTCGGAGGGGGTAACCACCAGCACATCGGGAAGCCCTCCACCATCCGCAGGGACGCTCCCGCCGGGCGCAAGGTCGGCCTCATCGCGGCCCGTCGCACGGGCAGGCTCAGGGGAACCAAGACTGTGCAGGAGAAGGAGAACTGAACAGCCTCTGTGGAGGCCACACAATAAATCTTTCCAACACAGCCTGTGTGAAGTTCATGGTGTCTGCTGCCACAGTGGGGACGATACTCAAGGTGTGAGGGGTGAAAAGGGGTTTTCTTGCCCCCCCTTGCTGTGAAGACCAGGGGGATTCTCTCAGCCAGCACTTTGTAAGCTGGTCCTGCAGGCTGCAGTAACACTGTGTGGATGCTCCTGTGCCCTGGTGTGGTCATGCTGGGGTTGCTTAGTCCTGACAAAGCATGGCAGACCAGTCAAGTAATCCCTTGGTTACCTAGTTTAATTTGGGAATCTGGCTGAAATGGGGCTCAGTTTTCCAAGTTTATAGTTTCGTAACATAACGATTTTCCATTTTTATCTACTCTTTCTCCAGAGGAAGTTGTACAAAGGAGGTGTTTCAGCTCCTATCACTGTAAGGGCTGGGCTTCCTTTTGGAATCATCAAGCTCCAGCCAAATCAAAGATGCTCCCTCTGAGCACAAATTGAGAAGTTTAAGGTGTCAAACAACCTGCTTCATTTATTCATCAGTGTCTGGGAAGGGCAAACTGCTTAAAAAGTCTCCCCTGTGAAGGCTGTTCAGCTTGTCAGGATGGGGGTTCTGAGGTGCTGTAGTGCCATGGGCAGTAGCACTCAAGTCCTACTGGCCACGTGTCTAGAGAGGGAAAGGTGATTTAAAGAAACCCAAACCACACACCTTGAGAAAAGGCATCAAATCCCATTTGGGGAAAATAGAAGAAGCAAAGTTCTGTATTTCCCCAACACCATCAGAGTTTGTGAAGTTCACACCTCGTGTTTCTGCCATGAGGGCAGGAGCTCTTGCTTTTGTGCTTCTGTTCTCCTGACATGGACCTAAATGTGACATTCCTCCCAAACACCATCAGAAGAACAGCTGAGGTATTTCATATTCCAGAACAACTTGGCATTAGATGCACCTCAAGGACTCGCAGAAACCGTGGTTCCCAACCACACGTGGATCTGTGGGGGAGGAGATGGTTTCTGACAACACTTGTCACCTCTGCTGCTGGTCCCAGGCTCTGACTGTCCCCCAGGTGTCAGTGGCCAACAGCCACGGGATCAGTGGGTGGGGAATAATGGCACAAACAAATAAAGTGCCACTTTACGGTGCTGAGGGCAGCTACAAACACACTGAGTGTAAACATACAGGATGCAATGCTAAGTCCCTTTAAAATTTACACCGGAGTGTGAGGATTTGGGAGGGTTTAGTCCACTCGCCAAACTCCTGTTGTAACTGGTATCACAGTACAGTTTGCTGTTATGAACACAAACAAAAAGCCACAATGACATTGGAGAAAGACCACAAGGCAAACATTCTCCAGGGGCAAAATTCTCTCCCCCAGCACCTCCTCCTAAAATATGGGAAAAATAGGAGGGAAGAGCAAATTAGATAAAGTGGGTGACTGAAAAATCAGAGGCTCTAAAGAAGGCAGCCTAAAATGAAAAATTTTAAGTAAACTGAAATAAATTTTCCAAAGTGAAGGTCTAATTGAAGCTCCAGCAGGTTACCTGACAGGGGAAGGTAAGAGAATTACACAACAAGAACTAAAAAAATACTCATAAAAATAATGTTGTTGAGTCCCTAACAGGCTTATTTCAGCCCGGGAGGATCTGGAAAGCACTGAGTGGACTGGAGTGAAATGTCAGTCCCTGTCCTCTGTGAGGGCTGAACAGCGTCAGGCAGGAGGGTCAGCTCCTGAATCTACACTGTAGGAATCAGAAATCAAACTGGACAGGGACACTGCAAAGGAGAGGGAGCCTCCCTTTTTACCCCGTTGGCTGGTGGGGTGGGTGTCTGAGCTCTGCTGAAGAAGCTTAAACACAAAACCACTTTTGAATGTAAATTAGCAAAGTAAACACAAACAGTGCTCAGTAGAAAACACTCTGCTCCTTCCTTAGTCTTGTGCTTCTCCTGCCCCCCTAACTCACTGGATAGAATCATAGGATGATTTGGGTTGGAAGGGACTTTAAGGGCCATCTAGTTCCAACCCCTGGGACTAATTAGGTGGTGTGTTGCAATTATACTTTAATTATACATCATATCCAGGAACCTCTTGCTCAAACCAGCAGTTCTGATCAGCAGGACAGAACACAGTTAATTTGCTTTTATAGTTTATATCCAGGATACTCCATGGATGAGTGTCTCAATTCCCAGCCCAAATGCTGCACAGAGGACACGAGCTACTATATGAGCAGTCAAACAAACTACAGCCATGCTTGTTATTAAAATAATAATAATAAAAAACTCAATGTAAGGATTAGCAGGGTTATAAGGACATCAGAAATCTGGAAATGAAGCCAACTCCATTTTAAAGGCAGATGTTAAGTGTTGATGTAGAAATTTCAGAGGTTATTTCCAGTATAAGGCTCTGTTTCCTAAAAAAATAGGGGGAAAAAAGATACATAACAGTAAAGCACTAAAAAGTCTTCATTTAAAAGAGCTTCAAATTCCCACCTACTGAAAGGCCAAACAGCATTTTCTTTATACATTTTTAAGGGTGTACTGAAACACCAAGGAGCAGGAATTCTCCCGGAGATGGGAAGGGATCTCTGCTCCAGGGTTTGCTCAGCACCATCTCCCAGTCCCGACTCCCACCCTCGAGGGATCAGGGAGCAGCTCCGGGGGAGCCACAACCTGCTGCACAGCTGGTGCAGGGAGGGAGGAAACGCCAAAGGAGCTGCAAGGGAACAGCGTGAGGTAGAAAGAGATCAGAGCAAACCCACCCAGAGAGTTTTTGTGAAAAAGAAGAG
Organism: Scytalopus superciliaris; assembly: GCA_013400415.1. Taxonomy (NCBI): domain Eukaryota; kingdom Metazoa; phylum Chordata; class Aves; order Passeriformes; family Rhinocryptidae; genus Scytalopus; species Scytalopus superciliaris. The sequence continues at coordinate 471,845 of VXBX01001163.1, forward strand.
AGGGAAACAAGCTTTGGCAAGAAGATAATGATGCTGTTACGCTGAAGTTACCAGGTGAGTATCTGTCAAATCTGAGGGAAATGCTTTGGGCTGTATTTTCAGCTAATGTAAAAGCCACAGGAGCCCGGATTCTAGAAGGTTTCATTCGGGGAGTCTGGTGATCAATAAATCATTACAGCCTCCATAGAAGCTAAATTAAAAAATGGCTTTTTTTGTTCTGTGGCATTAACAATTTCTCAGAAATGTGAGAACAGAAACATTCCTGAGAGTCACTTCACGTTTTTGCTGTCTTCATCAAAAGCTTTCTTCTCCGAGTTTGCAGCCAGCAATGACCTGTTGGGAAACACCCAGAGGTCATCCTGAGCTCTCACTTTTGTTAATGTGTCCATGTGCAGAGAATTCACATGCATGTCCCCTCGGGTGGGGGACATTGACTGGACAGACCCACAGACTCGGGTGTTATGGAATTACAGAGCTGTCAGGGCTGGGATGGACCTCTGGAGATCCTCCAGTCCAACCCCCCTGACAAGGCAGGGCCACCCCGAGCAGGTGACACAGGAACACATCCAGGTGGGTTTGGAATCTCTCCAGAGAGGGAGACTCCAGGTCCTCCCTGGGCTGCTGTTCCAGTGCTCTGACACCTCCAAAATAAAGAAGTCCTTCACATTGAGGCAGAACCTCTTGTGCTGCCTGTTTCCCTGATATCTTGTTTAAACAGGTTTTTTCTTACATTTATTTAATGCTAGTACTACAAATTCCCAGTAACTTGCCACTGTCCTGCATTTTCATTTACAAATCTTCACGATCAAACACAGTGAACCAGAGGTTTCCAGCAGCTCTTTTACACCCACCTCACGTTCCTTTAGGTGATGGCAGAGCAAAACAACTGGGCAACGGGCACGTTGTGCAAACAGGGTAAGAGCAGCTCCCCAGCAGCTGCAGCGGCTTCTGTCGGCCTGGAATGTGGCAGCAACGCTGTCCATGGAATAAGGAAGGAGGCCTGTCCCTGGAATAACCCCTTGTGCTGAGGAAGGGGTGGTGGCACTCACAGAAGCCTTTGGCCCTCGGCTGCACGAAGGTGAGGTGATGCCCAGAGCACTCCCATACATCCAGCTCTTCTCCAGCACAGTGGAGCTGGTCCTTGGGTGCCACAGTAAATTCAAAGGCAGCAGCAAACCTGGCTCTTGTCCCAACTTGAGGACACCCCAGCTTTATCTCCCTGTCTTCGTCACAGTGAGTCTCCTCCAGCAACAACTTTGTTAGGTTGTATTTTAATAAATTCAACACAAGAGGCCTCCACTAGCCCATTCTTCAATTAAGTCCACATTTTATTTATGGTTTGCTGTTGGTACTTCAATCAGATTTATATATACATAATCTAAAACCTACATCAAAACCATGTTGACTGCTCTGAAGACCGAGAGAAGTGACACGATTGAAGTTTTCTTCCACAGCTCTAAGGTAAGTCTACATTCCCACAGCAGGTTTTTGGTTCAGGTTGCAGAAGTGTTCAGAAAGCCAATGCCAGGTCTCTCTCAGACTCGGAGTGGGAGGGTTACACAGTTCTCTTTCAGCATTTCAGTCTTACACACAGCCACAGTAGCAATCAGAAACATATTTTCCATTCTAGACAAACACCTGGGTTGATCTGCAGAACCCTGGCTTTTCACCTTCTCACATCCCTCCCTTTCTAAACCCTCCCCAACACAGCTGGAACCCCAAGTTCCTCCCTACGGTTGCATTATCTGAGCAGTAGTTGTGAAAGGATTTGATGCTACTTCACGCGGGTGCTGAGGCAGCACGAGGGGCCGAGTCGGAAGCGTTTGTGAGTCCATGTGGTGCCACCTGAAAACAGCCAGTTCCTCCACTTTGATGCAAACACAGGTACCTCAAGCAACCCCCAGGGGAGAGGGACTGCCCGTGCCTGCCCAGCAAACAGCCCCACCAGGTATTTGTGCCCAGTGTTGGCCTGACCCGGAGCAGCTCCCGCGCTGCTGGAGCCGCTCCCGGCGGATCAGCCGGCAACGAACGTCAAGAGGTAGAAAATATTCACAGAGGCAGCTGGGGAAGCCCCTCACTCAGCCCACTCCCTGTTTGCTCAGAGGGTTCGACTCGGTACGGATCTCAGAGGAGAAGGAGGATAGAAAATGCTTTACATGCTACTTAATCTGGAGCTCCTGCGAGGAATGAGCCCCGGGGGTCGCGCGGTTCGCACCGGGAGGGCTCCCGGGCTGCTCCAGGGCCAGACAAAGCCCAGTTCCAGTTCCCCAGGGATTTCACACAGCACGACCTCTCCCTTCGGGGAAATATTCCCGTTTCTGCTATTTCACCTGTCCCTAATCACGCACAGGGGAGGCTGATAGAATTTCTATCATTAAATCCTGAAGACCTAGTCTTCACATTTCTAAGCTTTTGAATTTGCTTCCAGAAGACCTTCTGAGGACTTTAAAGCACCTACCAGGTATTTAAATACAATCAAGTATATTAAGTGTCCAAGTTTTCAATCAGCCTTCTTTTCCAGAGTAGATTCCAGCAAAACCTACTGTTTTTATTCACCTGTACAAACCAACTGTTCAACATAGAAAATGAAGGGGGGGGAAACAACCCAACCAACCAATCAACCAAAGAAACCCAATAAAGCCACAGGCTATTGGAATTCCTGGCTGCCCTCAGTAGCACAAAGCTTTCCAATTCCACATAAATTATGATATTTGAGAGATGACAAAGCCCACCTGGTCGAGGCTGCTGCTACTGCACTGGAAAAGGCTCTGCTCTGGAGGCTGCCTGGCAAAACATGTTTGGGGTTGTTTTTTTTTTTGCAGCAACGAACAGCAGGACAGCAGGTGCGGGTAAAAAAAGGAGGTAAAACAACATCATGGCAAGTGAAGGGATTTGGTTCCATGAAAATACAAAAATATTAAATATAAAAATGATCCTTGAAATCCAGAGTGAAAAGCTCTGTAAGAAAGAATCACCAGAAATGATGGACAGGAATTTAGGGGGTGGAGGGACAAGAACTGAGCAGCATTTCAATAAATAAAGCTACAAAAAAAGGCCGATATCTTTAAAAGCTGCACCTACAGAGGTATCACTGCAGCAAAGGAACAGAACTGCTCGCTTAATGGCTCAGGTGAAACCACACTTGGAAAGCATTCATCCAGCCCTGGGCATTGTATGGAAACAGAAACAGCACATCATCACCACAACGGAAATGTGGATTTAGGGAAAAGACCCAAACAATGACAGACTTTGCTCTGGTAAGGACTGAAAGGGACTGCAAACGCATCAGGAAGCTGCAGACTGTGCAGCTGACACCACTTTGGGCAATATAAACCAAGTTACTGGAATAGCTGTTGCAAACTAAGAATAAAAATTAACACTATCAGACATTTTGAGTAGTACAGAGACAGAGAAGAAGGGAATGATCTTATTTTTCTACGGTCAGATTTCGGATGAATTCATAGGCCCTTTTTTTCTCTTATTTTCATTCCTCAAGGTTAGCTCACGGTTAAAGACTAGGAGACATTTTTTGCACATTATTTTGACCACTGAAGAATGACCCTGTCATTTCAGAATTGTGCTGATGTGATTAAGGCTATATTGAATTCTTCCAAGGAAACAGCCTGTAGGTCAGTTTTATTATCAAAAAGTGGCTTTGAGGAATTCTAAAGCTAAAAAATACAGAGTTGGGTATTTAAAAATCCAATGAAAAGTTAGCCCTTATTCAGGAGAGTGTTTTTCTCCTTCAGAAACTGGTTCCCTCGTGCTTGTTTCGATTTCACTGCCTGCAAACAAGAGAGATCTGTCTGTTGTGCCACCCACTGATTGATCTTGACCCCTATGACACGTCACCAACTTCCACTCTTACAGTGCTGAAATCAACTGAAATCTCTCAAATGCTGTTGAAATCCAGGGATCCACCACAACCTGCACTAGAAAATCAGCCTACAGGGTGAGGATCTTTGAATTTAACAGCTGGGAACTACAACACCACACTTCCACCAACAGCCTACCCTAACACACGCTGCAGGGGTGGGACTGAGCGCTTGCTCTGCAGGGAAAGGACAAAGGAATGGCTACTGGACACTTTAAAAGAGTCACCCCAAGGGAGCTGATGGAGAAATAAAAGTGCATTTATGGTATAAACCTTACAGAGCTCCACAGTGTGAGCAGTGACATTGCTGGGGTTGGGTTAAAGCCCTTCCAGCACAGCAGAGCTGTCTGGTCTGGAACGGAGGGCAAGTCTCAGTGTGACTGACACGACAATCCCCAAAGACCAGGAGAAGGCAGGACATGGACACCCTGGCATGGCACGGAGGGCACACACAGGGAGGTCACTGCTCCAGTGTAGGGATCCCAGCTGCACGCCAGGAAAAAACACGCACTGAACTTCAAAGAGGTGCTTGCTGACACCCTCCCTGTGAGACCACCTGGAAGAGGATCAGCAATCCCTGCAGGAGGAAGCAGCTGGGCTCCTTTCCCCTTGCTTTGTTGCAGCACATGGGATGTGCAAGACTGCTCCTACTGCTCCCCAGAAAGCCTGTTCTGCCTGGCTCTATAGAAGGCAGGACTTTATTCCCAAGACCTCGTGGCTGTGAAAAAAGTGGCATCATGAACGCGATGGAGGGCGTGAAAAGTAAGAAGATGGGGAGCCAAAATGACTGGTGTCCTGATTACACTGTGCTGAACCAGGGTTAGGAATGGGAGACTCCCCCACCTGGTCTTAAGAAATGTGACGTCAGCATCAGCATCTCACCCTCCCAAAAATTAAGGTGTGTGTCTTTCATCACTGAGAGGAACTGTCTTTCAATGTGGATTTGCAAGTCCGGACTAATAACGTTTAGCTAAGATATTTAAACACTTAATTGGTTACTCTGCAGATTTCCTAACATGCCACTTGTTCCCCTAATTTCTACAGTCAGTCTTCAGCTTTCATTTCAAGTTAAATCCACTGCACTGGAAGCCTCCCTGCAATGCCCAGTAACTGCAACTCACACCAACAAAAACATTGAGCCACTTTGCCCTGACACAGTTTATCAGCCTATTCATTTCTGGCAAAAGACTCAGAGGTAGACAAAATTTATTTAAACCAAAAATGGAGTAAATTGCTACAGCAGCCAATTTTTGCCCATTTTAGCTTTGGCAGAATGGCTAATCTCATTCTTTCCTGGAACTCAGGAAATATATAGGAAGTTTTGGAACCGTAAGTGCTTTCTCACGATACATATGCTAAAACACACAAGCTAGGCACAACAAAGTGGCTGAGAAGGCATAACAGCAATTATGATAACACAAATCTCTCATGTTGTCTGAAGTTTCACTTAGGAAAAAAATAAAGAGAAATGTCATTGGGGAATTTGATTTCTTTCTGGCTCCATTTCAGCAAGATACACCAGCTTGAAAAACAGAAAACTCAAGTTTTCAGAGCTGGTAGTCAGCAGGGAAAATAATGTGAAAAATTCCAAGTCAAGCAGAGTCCTGTTCTGCTTGTCCATCACCACAAGATCGTGTCCTGCAGGACAAACAAGCTCTGACTGAACCCTGAGCCATCTCCTCGTTGTCAAAGGGGTAACACAGGTGCAGGTGACCAGCTCTGTGGCTGAAACGTAGCACATTCACTGATACACCAACAGCGACTGAATTCCTTTGATATATGGCTGTACTATTTTTAACACTGACAGTAGCAGGTGTTAAAAAGCTTATTGTACTCACTAAACAACCACAATCCAAATGTACAACAGGGAGAAACTCTGCCTAGTAACGTTACGGATTTCCCCCGAGGTCAAACTACACATTAAACCCCATTTAACATCACCTATGGATTTTCAGTTTCTATGTATCCCACGTTACACTGCCAGGAACACGAGTAATTGCTTTACTATTTATTGGCTCTTTTTATGGAAGACCAGAGATTCCCTAGAAACTGTTCTGAACAGAAAAACAGGACTGAAATCAGTGACGGGGGAGTTAAATCTTTAGGCACTTTGAGGACGACTGCTTTAAAGTGTGTGCCATCACCAACGAGGTATCACCAGGTGTGTCGCCTGAAAGTCACCTGCCAAAATGCTGCAACAGTAACATGCATATCAAACTTTTTGCTTGTACGGTAATTTGTTAAGTACAATTCAAAGTTGTTTTGCCCAGAGTGAAGAAAACATTGCACCTTACACCTGTCTAAAAAGCAGCAGCTGCAGCAAACAAGACAGGCTTGTCCTTCTTCATGTCACAAAGATGCACAATACTCTCAATTTGCTGCCTGAAAAACAACTGCCACTGCAGCCATTCCCAGTTCAGGGACAGGGGTGGGTATGGCTGAACAAAGCCACAGCCTTAAAGTGTCACAGGTTTGACATGTCTCTACAATCATTGCACTATTAAAAGCAAACACATTTGGCAAGGCTGAACTAGCACATTATATATTTTACCTATGTAGTAAAAAATACGTAATAATTGCCTCTGAGATAGCTTGTTTAACAATTACTGGTCCAAATAAATATGAACTATTTCAACTTAAGAACTCAGGGTAGAATTTTTTTAGTTAAAACCTCCAACGAGCATTCCCAAACACAAATGGGAACACTTTATTCAAATTTTCTGAGTCCATGTAAAATGGTGTTACTAAAAAACTATGAAAAAATCTGAATTAACTTGAGCACTAGGAAAAACATGGAAGCATAAAAGTGGTCATCGCTACACAGCATATTCAAAAATCTTCTGTGTCCCTCCCTTGTTACACTAAATGCCTAAGAATGCACTTGCAACTGGATTTGCCATTGTTCATTTCAAAACTACAGACCTTTAATTTGATAAGCAGCTTTGTTTCTATCAACTCATTTGTAAAAAACACCATCAAGCTTGTGCTCTTAAATATATATATGTATATATAAAAACATACAAAAAGTACAAGATAAATCACATTAAGAAACTTTTACAGTGTAATTGTCCTAATTATTTTATTCTTAAGGGCCAATTGTTGTTGTTTTCTTTTTTTTTTTTTTTTTTTTTGTGCACAGAATCTCAATGTGACTGTTGTTCCAGAATTCAGCATAGTGCCACTGCACAGAATTCACCTTTCTGTGCAGTCCATTAAAAAACAAAACCCCAAAAAACAACACACACCACAGGACAAAACATTCTTCTTAAATCAAATCTATTTGTGAATTCAGCAAAATAATTTCTATAAAATAAAACAGCAAAATATTTAAATAGTATAGGGTGGGCTGTATCTGTTTTGCAGGGGTATTTGGTTTTTAGACAGGTTCCAAAAAAATTACACACATTCAAGTTACCAATTTTCATTTAAATACAGTATTTACTGATGCGTTTCTTTAAGTCTTTAAACAAATGTTTATTCTGGAATAGAGATACCTCAGAATTGTATTTGACTAACCAGTAGTTTCTTTTATATTTAAACCCTGCTTCTAATGTTAAGATTTTCTGTATAATGGATAAAGAGCTAAGACAATTCTCGCTTTCAAGTAGAACTGTGAACGAGCAGAAAACCAGCAAGTTAACTTGGTGCAGTGGCACTCACAAGTACTCTGTGATTTTGTTGACTTCCACTTCACTGGGATGCAGTAGAAGGAAAGTGTTAGAAGTTTATCTAATAAGCTCTACCAAAGAAACAAAACAAGCACACCAAATACAGTCTATTATGCTCCAGGCATCCTGGCATAGCAAATTTTTGCATATTTGTTTTAAATCTTTTAAATTCCTATTACTGAAAACTAAGTGTTCTTTATCCCACCCAGAGAGAGAACTGTCAAACATCAGATGTGAGGAACATATGTGAAACTGAAAACCACTTGTTTGTCACATTTTCCCTCCCCATTTTAAAGTCTAGGTGTAAGAAGAAAAAGTTCTGAGCAATACAGTTGTCACATTGGGACAACTGCTGTCACGTTTGTTTCTGGTTTTTTTTTTCCCCCTCATTGGCTACACTAACTTGGTGTGAAGCCATGCTAAATGTTACAGCATAACTATAGCTTCAAAGTGATTAACCTAATACCAGAATGAAAAAGGCAATGAAAAAAGATCTAGAAACAATGTTACATCACCAATTTTCCACATCAACCAAATAATTAAAAGGTTACCAGCCATTACGTTGCTCATAGTAAAATCGACTCCAGTGGCAAAGAATTAACATGAAACTATTTTTGTGGTTGACATGGATAGGCTTTTTCGTAAAGGAGTTGATCCAACTGCCATGAGGCAGGCAACACTGGTTGCAGAGCGCAGCAGATATATCAAGAAATTATTTTTTTGTTTTTGTAGATCTGTGAGTCTCATCAAGACAAAAAAAAATGTTTCTTGCTCAAGAATTAACAGTCAAACATTAATATACTATATACACCTTTGCCATTTACACATTAGCATCAGGCCATTTATTACAAAACACTATACACTTTCCACTGCAGGCGGGTTATATATTGACAGCAATTTTCTGCAGATAAGACAGTGAATAGACTCTCCACTCCATGTTGATTAGGAATAGTTTTTCTAGTTTTAAATATTAGCCAGACACAGAGAAAGGTTGGACTGTAAGGCCTGGGTGCACAGTCTTGATGGAGCAAGTTAATTGATTATGTGCATTTCACTAATCTTTTGTCTGAGGCGGGGAAACTTCTTCACTGCCTTCGTAATTTTCTTGTGCTCGTTGGCCAGTTCGCTGAGGGTTGTTCATATGATGTGCTGCCGGGCCTGTATATGGCTGTCCATGCACGTGGTTATTCTGCAAGAAAGCAGAAACATTTTAAAGGGACTTTAAAGCTTGTGGGCTGTTTCCTCACTTGCTGCTGCCCCCCTTTCCATTCAGACCACTGAACAGTATCCGCAAGCACACCGAACTTCTGTGTGAACACACATCCCAGCTTCTTCACTCCTGATTCACACCTTGCACTTACCTTTCTGATCTACACAGAAGGTAAACACTCAACTTGTAAAAATACAAGATCAGTTGAAATAGTAATTTCAGCTTTTGAATAACAAACAGTTACATGCAAAGCAAAAGCAGCAAGAAAGAAAAAAAAAAAGAAGAAAGAGGTTGCCTACATGCTGCCACATTAAACTGTGAATATATTTTATTAACAGATTCAACCAGCTTGATTTATTCCCTAAAACAATGGAAAAAGCACACCTGTATTTATGCAGCACACTTTAATTTTTAATTTTTAATTTTCAATGTTACAGAACTCAACGAAATCTAGACCAGCAGTTTTCTGCAGTATCTCTGCCCCAATTTAGAGAGTCATACACAGATCTGGCCAACAAAAACACCTCATTTATCTACTGTTTTGCAGAGTTTGTGGAGAAACTAGGAATATGAGGATTGTGTGTGTTAGTGAGAAATGCTGTCTCTTGCAAGAAAGTGAACACATCACACGGGTAATGGTGAGGTTACAGAATGTGTCTGAACTTGGGAGCTCAGAAAGGAGTGGGAAAATCTGCATGACTTACCAACTGCTCTGCTGAGAACATCAAGTAAGGAAAGCAAGATGGAGGGGAAAATGGATTTGGGCAGGAAAGGAAATTACATTAGCAGATTTGGAATATATAAAATTAATTGGAACAAAAAATGGCAACTAAGTGAGGGATCTAGCAATTAGTCAATTCAATAAAAAAACCCCTTAGTTATGATTTCTTTCAGATCTGGCTTTTCACTGAAAAATACTTAAAAAGCCAGCATTTAACATAAAAACAGATTTAGACTTTATATACACTTAATATTTAGAGATCAGTGTTCACAGTACAAAGCTATCTGCTTTTTTCCAAAAGCCTTCCATGTATACAAACTGAAATTCAGGCCTTGAGGCTTGATTTTATATTTGAAAACAAGAGAGCAGCTCACTAAATATTATCAACGTCAATAAATACGACAGAATCAAATTCAGTCGCTGTGATGACATCAGTCCCTCTGCTCTTCCTGTGGATGATTAATCCCTGATCTAATAAAATTCTCACCTGAAGCTCTGATGGTGAAACTGCTGCTGGCAAAATGGAGGTGTACCTTTATCTTTCTTCCTCCAAGTGTGATATTTGACAATAATATGTTTCTGGCTAAATGCCTATAATTTAAGTTACCATAAATGCTAAAAAAAAAAGAAACCTGAAACTCTGAATAAATAGTTGAGAGCTTTTACCTGTTGATACTGGGAACCAGGTGAATGGGGATACAGTGGGGCATCTTCAGGTGGAGAAGACTCATGTTCATCTGGGGCATCGGGATCATCCGGTTCCTGAAGTTTGAAAAGTCCAATTTGATTTACATAGCTAAAGCATATTACAATTATTCTATCCAGAACCAATCCTACATGGAAGGGATTGTTTCAGACATGCTTGGAGAAAAATTCCACTCCATGGTGTCACCCATAGCTTGTACTGTACTACATAAAAATCCGCTCCCCCCCCATCACATATTACTGGAAATAGATCTATTCATAATGTACTTTAAATGGTCAATTTCAGTTCTCTAAGTGACAGATGCCTACAGAAACAATAATAAAAACTGAAAAATGCACAGGAGTATGAAACTGAAAACAAGAACAAAAAATGTATTTATAAAATCCTAATGAAATGTGTTACCTTTAACGACCAGAGACTGCTGTTAATTATTTACTGAAGCACTTTACTCAAATTTTTTACTGAAGCAAATTAATTCTTTACCTCCTCTGGGCAGAGTTCACAAGCCTTTGCAAGAGTCATTCTAGCACTGTGTGACCTCTCTAGGAAGTAGCCATTTGATGTTTCATTGCTCTGTATTGGTGGAGACCAATTATTGTAGGTGTATTGGGGATTGCCAGTGTAAGGTCTACGCTCAAGCTCATCTCCAAGCCATTCTACTGCCCAGGTCCATTTCCTCTTCAAATCTCCATTGCTCTGCAGATGAAAACAATTCAGAATTATTTCCTTTAATCTTGAAAACAGAGTAATTTTCCTCTCGTATACATCAGCTATTAGCAAATCAGCCACCAACCCATCTGCTGCTGTTTTAAGAGTCCCCAAATATCACTTTTTGTACAAAGAAAGTTCAAATTTTAAATGAAGTCTGTGCATTTGCAGCTGCATCACAGGACAACCAAATTTAACCAAATTGCTTTCAAACACAGAAAGGTTCAAATGAGTTGTACCTGGAAGCTGCAATTTCACCGAAGTGATAAAAACTGAGTAACAGTGGTTTTTTTAACACGGAACTGGGATAAAAAAGCAGTAAGAAACAGAATGAAAGGTATCACCTGAAGGATCTGGTAAGCTACAGCACAGTTGCTGAAGAGAGCTACCATGCACTTTATACACTGGTAAGCTCTTTTCTGATAATGATTCTTCGAGCGCTGAATGGTGTCAAATAGTCCATCCCTGTCATCTGGGATTCCCTTAAGTGCATTGTGAATCCTACAAAAAACCAAACCAAAACAACAACAAAACTTCAGGTGTTACAGAGTTTTAGTGTATGAATTCGGGTTTCATTTATCATGTAATTATAAAAGGAATGGCTTGTGTTCTGACTTCTGGTGTTAGTCAAGAAGTTTTCTTAAAATCAGAAACTCACTTGATAGATCATATAGGTAACTTACATTTTTAGAATGTTTGGTAATATTTAAACTAACTGAACAAGATATATAAAAAATGTAAGTATGATTAATCACAGTAAGCAACTATAGCTGGTTAATTTTTATTACTTACTTTAAAAGTATCTACTGCAGTTACAAAACAGCCCTGTTAACCCAAGAGGTCCTTACACAACTGGAACAGTGGAATCCTCAGCAGAACACTTAGTCACATTTCTCAAAGATGCATCCTTTTCCATGCAGTTCCTCTGAACAGGAACTAGTACATATTTGTGCATGGGGATAAGGGACTGGGGCATTCCCTGGAACTAAGCCCAGTTTCTGTGCATTCTGCTCTCAAACAGGTAGAGGAATTAACTACCATCCTGAAACTGTGCAAAAACTGAGAACTGACCTATTTCTGGCTTTGCAAAGAAAGTCTCAAAGGGCTACACTGCTGGTAGGAAGAGCAAGTGCTCTCCTCCCTCCCAGCCCTGGCAGAAGCAGTGAATGGCCTGCAGGCAGCTGCCAGCCCAGGCTCCCTCCGTACAGCCATGAGGAGCTTGACTTCAGCCTTTCTAACTGAGTGGCACTGGGAATGTCATTATCCCAAACTCAGCACTTGAACTTGTCAAATCAAGAGAAATTTAAGAGAGTGGGCCTGATGCCAAGGAACAGCAGCAGCGATCTGGCAGTACCAAAAGACAAGGAGTGCTGAGGGACAGACACTGCCTGAGGTCGGATGATGTTTGTTTTCCAGGAGTTACAAGACACCGTTTACCATGGACAGTTTCACTGTTTGTTGTTTTAGTTGTGTGGTTTTTTACAGAAAATACAAAGATAACTGTCTGATTACCACAGCAAAACCAAGAACAGGGCAGATGCAGTATTTCAGTCAGTGGATGTCTGCAGCTGGCCATTTAACAGCCCTCTGCTGAAGCCTAACACAATTCCATACAACAGTGCTGCTGCTGAGACTGCAATCTTGAGCATGGAGTGATGTACTTCTCCAGGGAAGCCATCTACAATGTTCAACCCTCTTCATACCCTGTTATTTCAAATGTAGCATTATCCACAACACCCACTGACTGATTTCTTGCCTGCAGTTCAACCCAAAAAATAAACTATTTAACTTCCTATCTGCTAAAGTATGCCCATCCTCCAGCACTCTGTTGACTTAGGCACATCTTACAGAAGGCATTTGTTTATCAAGAAGAAAATAAAAGCAAACTGCACCATATATGTATTACATACACATACATGTGCAAAGCCTGTGTGTAAAGGGTATTTCTGTCACTTTCCTAAACTGTAATTCCTCTGAAGAAAACAAGGAAATCCCTACAACTCAGTTGTCACATTTTGGAGTGTGGTTAAGCCAAACCACCCCCACTCTGAGTTGCTTCTAAACTAAGGCCAGGGAACTGGTAACATCCTAAAAGAGCTGTCTACTGCCACAGGCTAAGGACAGGAGTCCACTCCCACACCTTCACTGCACGCAGCAAGTGTGCTCTTACTCAGTGTTTTAAATGTCCACAGTTGGAAATTGTTTAGTAAATCCAATACTACCTATAACCACTTATTATGAAACAGTGACATTTTTAAATACTGACAGGCAGCATGCTGATGACATTTATTTTGCATGATTTCTTCTACTGCTTTTATATAAAACCCTTGGAAAATTAACTATTCTCACAAATAGCCAGTATTTTCAATAATTACACTTTTTAAATCTCAACTTTGAAAAGCTTTATTCTGCAGACATATAGAAACTAAGTTTTAAACTGGACTAATATATAATATGTTGAAGTTAAAATTCTCTTGAAATGAGATCAGATAGAGAACACTTCTGTATGAAATAGACTTTTCTCCCACATTCACACTTTATGCATGTTTTGATATCATTCCCAGAACTCCTTAGAAGGACCAGGCTATCACTGATCCTCCTGAAGGGGATGTTTCACAGAGTTAATCCAAGCACCTCACAGGAAACACCAGTAAGCTTAGCCTAAACTTCACATTCTCTTCTATGTTAAAAATCTTGGCTTTATAGGAATAGGTAGCAAATTTCTCAATAGTAAGGAAGGTCAAAAATTGTACTTGTCCCAAAATTTCAGATAAAACCAAGAAAAAATGTTTTATCCGAGTATTTTGATTTAGGATCTATTTAAAACAAACCTCTTACAAGGATTAGCAACAGAACCACCAGAAAAACAGTCTGTACAAAACAATATTGAATTATGAACAGACAGGTAAACACTGACCTGTGAGTTTGCCAAGAGTCCTCAATTAACAGGATTTGCAGAAGCAGATCCAAATAAGGTCGAAGCTCATATGTATATGAATATGCAACCTTAAAAAATGAAAATGCAGAGAACATAAGAAAGCACACCTTGAAGCACTGCAGCATACATAGTGCAGCACAAGAACACAATGAAGTTTTCTGCAATTTAAAGGACATTGCAAAATTCAAGACTTCTTTTCTGAAAAGTGTTGATTGTGGCAGGAATTTTGGGGGTTGTGATTTTGTTCAATTTTTGTTTTGTTTTTAGTGTAAGTTACGCAAAGGACAAAATGTCTCCTCATGACTTTCTAAGACAATTGATCTAAAGCCCCAAGCATGAGATGCTGAAGAAACTGCCTTTAAAATTACCTTTAGAAAAGCAAAACTACAAAATGGCACTTTTCACTGGTATTGCTTCTTTTAGGCAATGTGTATCTAGGTTATCTTCAAAGGTTACCCTAAAATGTAAAATACATGGCTAGCAAAATATCAGTAATTTTTTTAGGATTCTTTCAAGTGCCAAACAAAAGGACACAGAAAAATGTGATGTTTACATGAAAAAAATAAAAAGGGCCAATATAAGATGTGCTAACAGAAGTAAAAAATTTTAATTGGAGTGGAAAAGTGTGACTGATCTTACAGAGATTAGAAAGGAAATGTAAGACAAACCCAAAGATTCTTTGCTGAATCTGAAGCCAAGTATGTTCTGCAGACTTGTAAAAAGAACCTTAAAAGAACATACTTGAAATAAATACAGGGGAGATCTTGAGAAATTTTTCTAACTTTCCATGTAATTAAGAAGTTCTTTTGTGGATAATGACAGAAAGCCTTTAGGAGATGCTCTTGGAATACATGAAGACCACCACAGACTCCTTTCCAATCTAAGCACAGCATTCCTGACTCATTAAAGGTTGATTGCTTTCCTAAACTCACAAAATGACAGAGGAATGTTCATGTAGCAAACACCTATTCAGTATTCAATACAACAGTCATATATAAGTACAGAATTTTGCATCCTACACATTCACATTCCCATCCTTCTCCTGGCTTTTTATTTTTACCTGCCAAAGTAGTTCACTGAGGACTGTGGAAGAGAACTGAGGATTCTCCCAACAGCAGAAACGGAGCAACTTGATGGTCTCTTCAGAGTTGCTGCAATCTTCAATAATTTTCTTCACATAACTAGTTCTCACAAACAGAATGTCTGCTACATTCTGCTGAAGTGCCATTATAGGCTGAGATAAATTAGGATCACCACAAGGGTTGGTGAGTGGGGTATTACCTAGAACAAACAGTTATTACAGATTAAAAGGTACTGAAGTACTTTCAGTGTAATCACTCCAAAATATAAATTGGTGTAACTCATCAAAAAACACTAGATGGGGAAAAAATGCAAATCCACCCCTAAGAGCTGACTTTCTTTGAAAAAAATATGGTATGAAATAACTAATTTTCACAATTGTGAAGCCTGACACTTTCTGCCTGAGAGAGCTACTGTTTGATAAGATTATGCAGTGACAATCAAAGCAAAACAGCTGGAAACATGTTCATATGTAAGAGAAGAAATCGCTGAGTTTCCTCAGTGAAATCCTCTTATCTCCTGAATTTATCTGCTTGTGTAACACAGCCCAAATCCGTCATATTTCAGGGATGCACCATCTATCTACTCCACAAGACAATGTGGAAGTGTTCAGAGGAGTATCTATGTCAGAACAGTCCCATCTGAATCTCTGGAGTGTACAGAAGTAATATACATATAAAATGTAAATAAATACGTATCAAATATAAAAATTAATGTATCTTATTTAGTGAGCATCATTGTGTGTAAGGAAAGACTGCTGATTTGCTTCTGATGTTTCTAAATTTGCAGTGGTTTGAGCTACTTTTGGAAGATGCCCAGAAGTCCAAGGGAGAGCTTTTCTAACTTAATATGCTGAAGCAAAAAGTAACTTTATTCTGCAAATAGTAATCATAACTTGTAGTCAGAGTAATGTTCAGACAAACTAAATTTTTTTTTAGTACAATATTATGAATACAGTGAATATACAATTATTTTTCATAGTAGAGTATCTTTTCAGTGTAAGCTTCACATAATGCTCTGGAAACAAACCCAATCAAAACTGCCAAATGATTCTCAAGCTTATTATAGCACAGTAAAATTTTCAGTTCATTAATCTCACTATAGCACATTCTAGCCTATTGACTTTATAGCCTGACACATCAAGCTGTAATGAGTTTGCCATTAAATAGCTTCTCTACAGATTTCTAATTAGGTTTTCTAAAATATGCTTAACAGAACGTGTACATATACAGACTATAAAGTCCACATGGCCCAGTATTCTGTCACCATTTCTCAAAAATAATTGCACTCTATTCAGTTACTGGAGATATTAATGATTTACACTGCCGTTAATCAATTTCTAGCTGATTCTTTATCTTTTATAAATTAAAGTGCTGGCTTCTGTTTGTCATTTTGAGTGTGAACAAGCACCAAATCATATTCAAGAGCTATCCACAACACAACATCTCTTCATGATAAGCATTATTAGCTATCTCAGAGCCTGCTACAGTGGTTTTCCTGTATGAATTAATTTAATAATTTTTATTGCTTACTCAGAATAAAAGTATCTTTATGCAACTCTTTATGTAACTATTCTAAAACCATTAGTATTTTGTAATCAACAACCTTCTGCTTTACTAATCAGTTCCTTTCCTGTATCTTTAAGGAATAAACCAAGCAGATAACCAGTTTTGCTTATGACAAACAGATCTCTGTCTTTAAACCAAAGGAGTCGCTAAACACAAAGGGAAAACGTTTTTCCAAACTAACTTACTTTACAACTTTACTTTAACCAACTTTACAAATAATAGCTAAATATGCCCGAAAGGACATTTACTGATATAGCCAGTGAATCCAAGGAAAACTGAAAATCCACTCTACCATTGATAGAAGACTGCATCCTCGATGACACGTTGCAGCAACGGATCAGTTGTGACACAACCGTGTACAGCTTCCCCAGTTCAGCATACTGGTACTTAATGGGAGGCCCTGGACCTTCATCCAGAGCCACAAGCATGAAGGTTGCGGGAACATTTAGTTTCAGAAGTTGTGTCTTCTCTGCTACACCTTTATGGGGCAGGGAGAAAAAAAATACCTTGTTTCTGGCACTGAGAATATTTTATTCTTTAAATTCCTTAAAAGAAAAATAACCAGTGTTTACATGACTTGCAACTTTTCAGTTCCTGTGTTTTATTAAACCATCATTTATGCTAAGGAAAAGAATAATCAAATCAATAAAGATGCACAAAAAAGCTATGTTTAGCTGAAAAATCACATTGAAGGAGAGTTGTAAATTACTACAATTTCTTCAGAGTCCTCATTAGCATTTAAGTAACTCACTCGTACCATCTGTGTTAATAGAAAAACCTCAGGGAAGCCTTTTGGACAATGAATTAATCCTTTTATTGTGAGGCCCAGGGTAGGATGAACACCCCTCACAGTATATTTTTTTATTTTTCCGTCATGTTCTAGACAGATGAAAGGTGTGACATTTGTGACTGTGCCATACTCTGCAGTAAGGGTAAATAAGCAAAATCAATGAGAAAACCTCCAAAACTAACCAAAAACTGAATCCACCAAAAAAAAATCAAAGATACACCTAGTTTAACTGCAAGAATACCTTGCAAATACTACACAAGTACTTAGAAAGAAATCTACTGTGTCCCTTTCAATCTTGCATTCTGTTTCTTATGTTGGTTAAAAGTCAGAATCTTTCATACATTTCCAAGTTTTTTCTTATTCTGAAACACAACTTCACCTTACCTTCCATCTTTTTGATAAGGAGGAGGAATCTATGAGCTTTTTTTCTTATGGTATTTCTTTGACTACATTAGATAGTTTTGTAGTTACATCCTTGTAGAACTCATCTCTCGCATCTCTCACTTGCCTTGATGTGAACAATAAACTGTTTGATTTCTCAAAATGTCAGACAACCTCATCTTTTTCAGAGGACTTAGGGTGCGTGCTGCAGGAATGATGTTAACATGGCTTTTGCTGAATGAGCTCTCCATCCATACAGAAGCCTTCAGGTGACAGTAGTAAGACAAGCATAACTGCTTAGTTTGAGGTTTATCTTTACAGGTAGATTGTGATAATGATCAGACCCACAAATAAAATTATGTTTTCCCTGGCTTCAGAGTGCTGTCCTACTCAGAAGCCTCAACTGCACTGGCTATGAAAAGCTAGCAAAGAAGAAAAGAGAAGACAGAGCAGAATTATTGCATCTCTTGTCTCTGTAATGACATTAAGTCTACCCTGGGGATCATGGTGAAACTTGCCTGGCAGAGAATGCTTTGGTAGACAATGTATATGAAATTAACAGACATTACAGGTGTAATTAAATTAACACAATTGTCTAGATTAATTTTACAGATAGGGAATTAAATTCCTTTAAAATTGTTTACCCACTTGGAAGAGCTTCTGGAACTCTGAAGGGGTGTGTGTGTGTGTGTATATCAATCCTATGTGGAAACACTGAAGTAACTCCCTTTGGACTGATACACTTGCTGAACACTTTAGCCACGAAGTAATCCAACAGAAATTCACGTTTATAACTTCCTGCATGAGCTAATAAACAGCAGCAGTCCAGCATTTTATAAAATTTCACCCCCACCCTCTCTCAGAAGGACAAAGTCTTATTGCTCCAAGTTTCTCATGTTTATCTTCCAAGGATGGCAGAAAGACTAAAACCTCAGACTCCAAACTGGAGGAACACAGATGTTCTGGGGAGCACGTGTATGATATATAATGATAACAATCTCTCCGAGGACAGAAAACTGGATTCTCCTGCTGTTACCTCTGTAACTGGGTCATCAATTAAAAAAACAGTTTATGACAGTGCCATCAGTGTGTGCCACTTGCTTACCTAGATTGGCATACATCACAAACAGATTGAAATACTGCTGCAAATGGCGCCCGTGCTCAGACACTTCCCTTCTTAGCAGATTTAGTACCGCTCTCAGCAAGTGATCGCTTAAACTCAAGTTATCATAAGCCTATAGAAAGAGAAATGTTTTAATATTAGTTACTGAATGGATCTTATATTTATTTCGTTTATATTCTTTAATATGACAGAAAAGAGAACTGATTTAAAGGTATGGGATTCATACAAGATACCAGCAGGTAGTTGGTGCTCTATATCTTACACAAAGTAAGGCAGCATACAGGGAATAAGACCCCCATCACTCAATACCAGAATCTTTTAACTGGGCTTTTTCTTCAATATCTGAAATACTCAAGAAATGCACAGGCAATTCCATTGTCACTTCAAACACTTAGACAATCAAATCACCTCTACGGGTGTATCTCAAACACCTCATGAAACAAAACACTGCCAAGGTCTGTGTAGCTTTAACTTTTGCTGGACACAGCAGTGAAAACATCCTGAGAAGGTAAGGGGAAATATATAAATAGGAAGTGTCTTACTGTAGACATTAAAGATCAAGATGATCAAGAAAAGGCTCAAAAAGGATCACCTTCTAAATTGTAATCAAGTCCAAACAAAAACAGTGTTATCGGAAGGATTACATTAAGTTACACGCCTTTTTTTTGTTTGTCAATTCCAGGTGTATAAAGCCAGGCAATTCACTGTCTACTCCTCCTCAAAGTTACAATTTTTGACAATTTTACTGTTGCAGGATACAGGATGAAATCTTAGGGAACTCCTGCAGGTTTTAAGTTAGTTTATTTTTGTTTGTGGGGCTTATTTATTTGTTTGTTTTAAAATTCTAAATGAAAAGCAAGGGTTTGCTTAACCACAAATTACTTCAGTAAAGAAGTCACTACTACTATTTTGCATATTTCACACTTGCAAATCAGAGTTCTCACTGCTAAGTCTGCACAGAGATTTACAAATTAGGGGAAACTGAACCCCTCTGACAGCAACTCTCTCACAAACCAGCAGAGTTGCATCATGTTATATAGTGCAAAATGGCCTGTACAGATTTCCAGTCCACACTGACGCATCTATCTACTCCAGAATGTATTTAGCACTAAATGCTTATAAATGAAGAAGTAAGAGTAAGTTTAAAAAGGTTTTTATTAGAAAATTAAATACCTGACTGGAAGGTCCAGGAGATGCAAAAGGTGATGGACATGGTCCGTCTTGCAATGAAAAATGTGCAATAAATACTATAAGTTTTGCAAATGCACCCCTCACTTCTGCACTGGGGCATTCCAGAAGGTACTCGGAGAAGCGGTTTGAGACATTAAAGAGGACGTTGTGTGCAAACCAAAAGCGTACATTCTTGCTGTGACGAAGGAGGATGCACAGTGCATCATACCTGAAACAGAGAATGGCACAACTGAGCTTATGACCAGATGCAGACATTAATGAATTTGGCAGACATGATCTTTTGCAGAATTTCCAGAAATTACAGGTTAAAGGCCATTCCCAAACATTAATGCCTCCAGTGAGATAAACTGTAGTTCCTATAGTGATACTCTGCTACGAGCAATCACAAAGTAAAGATACACTCAACTGAAAACCTAACATTTAATTGTAGCACTTTACTTCTGTCACCTGTAACAACTAAGACAGCATTATATCCCCTAACTCCCTAATACTCAAAGCAGGCCTATTTTGGCAGCCATCCCTCCCTCTATACTAGAACTGAGGGAGAGGGTGAGCAGCACAGAAAACAAGGTGGATTTCACGAGTTGTTTATGAGACAGGTAACTAAATATGTAACCTAACAGGAATTTACATTCTCCTTCACAGATCTAAAAAACACACAGAAACAAAAACCCAATACCCAGGGTAAAATATCTGTTTCAAAGAGTCTTGTGTGACTTTGTCCTCCTTCCAACAGTAATATTTGAACTGTTTGATGTCTTTAACAGGAGTAACTCAGCCACTCTGAAAGTTGCTATTTGGAGGTATGTATTTGCCATGTATTACACAACTACTTACCAGCAGCTGATAAACTACTGGTCACCATGAATACTAAATTTTCTCACTAATTTGACCAGTAGTAACCCACACTCTTCTCCCAAACACAAAATAACTCAGCTTAAAGTGCTGTGGTGCAGTGAGTAAGATTTGTACTGCCTGTTGGACTATGGCTTTGAATTACAGACCCTGTAGCAATATACATAAAGCTCTCTGATAACAGGGTCTCAAAGACTATATACATGTTTCACAAACAATACAAATAATAAGCTGCAACAATGGATTCAGACCAGCTTTGTTCAAAACTACTCAAACCATGAATAAACCATCCTGAATTTGATGGAAAACATAACCTGTTAGTTTTGTGCTACCGACAGCTTCTACTCCTTTATTCTTTTTACAAGACAGACAAAAGGTAGATTTAAGCTTTGTCTGAAAATGAACTTTGAAGCTGTTCAGCTCAGCAGTTTATTTTAAGGCTCAATTTCTTCCCAGTATTTTCTGTTCAGATTTCCCCCTCCTTTTCATGTGCACTTTCAGTACATATTTTGGGAATAGGAGAAAAGAAGACAGACCACATACACCTTTTACTGTCACATGTATCTAAATGGGATCTTTTAACAGACATCAAACTTTCAAAATTTTAAGTGTTGTTAAAAGACAAGATACCAATCACTAGCAGAGCCACGGACTGCTTTCTTTGTATGAAATCCTGTGGTGAAGAGAAATCTAGCAGCAAGCTGAATACTAATCATAGTTATTTCTTCTGCTTCAGGCAACAGATGATCTTGTCCTAAAGAAAAATCAAAATACTCACATGTAGACAAAGTAAAAGCAACTTAAAATAATGTAACTGATTTTGTCTGACATGGTGTTCCAACTTTAACAAGAAACTTGATCAAAACAGCCTCTAACTTCTATAATGCATCACTTGAAAATATAAGCTTTTAGACAGGTACCTGGAGGCTAACATACATCTGATTCTAGAAATTCAGCATCTCACCTCTGAGAACTGTTTTCAGCAGAACAACCCCCAAACTTCAGTAGTTTAACTTGGCTTACAACATTAGCTGAGTAATAGTTGATTGTTTATCAAAGTATTTTGAGCTAAATATTCTGGTAAGCCAAATATTCTGACAAACAAATCAACAGCACATGCTTAACTGCAGAAATCCAGGAGAACAAAGTATTCAAAACAGAACACACAACATTTTCACTGGCTTGACAAATCCTTGACCACACGAATCAAAACTCTTCTTGCAAGAAGTTAATCCATAACTACCACAGTGACATACTAACCTGGAGGAGGATTTAGGTAGACACTATTACAAGTAAGCAACTTCTTTATGAACTGGAAATACTCCGAGCTGTACTGCATCCGATTGTGCATGAACTGCACGTTCTGCTTCCTCACACTTCGCTCGATGGCTGATGGCATTTTAATCTGATGGGGTTTGGTGGTGATAGCTATTTCTGAGATATATTTTATTAGTTCATTGTCTTTGTCTATTGTGTCCATTCGTTCATAAAAAAGAATGTAAGCATTCCACCACCTCTTCTGGCGTCTGTAGGACATACGCTTCATCATGTGGTCAAACACTTCTCCCATGTATTCTCCACCAAAACACTGATTTTTCATTTCTTCATCGTCATCCATTTTACACTCTGTCACATCTCCATCATCGAATTTATACCACCGGTTCTTCTCACCATCCCCACCATTCCTCTGGATAATATAGGAGTAGTAATGTCCGCCGCTGGCCTGGCCGCTGTGCACAAGCACACCCACAAGCCTGTATTTTGTGCTCCCAGAGTGTTCATTTTCTGACTGTTCATTTTGTATTATCTGATTTTCAGGATTCACGTCATCCCCTTCCAATTTTGCTACACCTGCCACAGTGTAAGGCTCCATGTCCAGTTCTCGTGGAAATTCAAAATAATCATTGAATTTGATTGCACATTCCCTTTCCCAGTCATAATCAAATCGTTTCAACTGGATTGCAAGAACTGGAGGCAACTTCTTAATCAACAAGCGTTTCACTGTATCAACCTAAAAAAGGACAAGAACAGCTCTCTAAGTTTCCATTCACATACTCTCACCAAATACCAAATTCAGTAATCAAAGGATGACTTTTTCCCCTGAACATAAACTAACATTGAGCTTAGTAGAGCTGTAATATCATAGTCATATGCAAATTTAATACATGAGGAATCATTACCTTTTTGTTGCATTTTTCACAATGATATGCATTTGCACCTTCCAATAAATCTCCTTTGACATACTGTTCCAAAGAATCAAGAAGGTTTTGGTGATTTCTTATATCTACATTCAGAGTTGTGAAGGATTCCTCACATTCATACCTACCAATGAACAGGCAAATGTATGAGAAAGGTAGAAACATGTTCAACTTCTATGTTTTACACATGCTACAGTGTGTAAGTAGTAAAAAAAGAACTGAGCTCTTTTTTATTGCAGTCTTCCTGCAATTACATTACAGTACCTGCACACTGTATCTTCTGATCTGCACTCACTAGAGTTACTTTATGAAGATCATAAAAATGACTTGTATGTCTCAAGCTCACTGAAAAGATCGTGGAAGTTGGGTTTTTTTAGCACATCATATTTTTAAAGCAGCTGCAGTAACACGACAGAGTTGGGAAACCAAGTGAGTAGAAAGGCACAGAAAGCAGGGTAGAGCACTTTTCCCATTGCTGATCTTTACAGTCAGGATTTCGACTGACAGACACAAATACTGTATCACACCTAAACACAACTGTTCAAAACAGATTCCAGTTAAGCAAACAAACAAACAAAAAGCCTTTGTATTTTCTATTTGGAAAAAAAAGAATAGCTGTCTTCATGAAATCACTTTGCATATTTATGACTGCCTTTGGCACACTGTGTTCTAATATAACCTTCAAACACATTTCTACCAAGGAACCAGTAATGCTTGAGAGACAACAGCTGATACATCTTGGAAACAATTTTTGGTTTTAAAGATAAAGAAGTGATGAATAAATTTAAAAAGTGGCACATATTTCAACATAATCCTGAAGGGCTTGTTTCTCTGATATGCAATCAAGTATTCAAGGCTGAATAAATAAATATTTAGAAACACTTGAACCAAGAGTAATATTCATTAATCTATTAAATAACTTACAAAATTCAGAAATACTGTTAATTTGTCATACCCACAAATCCACAGTTTAGTTATCATCAGTTTTCTCCTCTCCAAACTACAATCAGGGGAACATTTCTATCAGTAAGTACAATCATACAAATCCAGCAGAGTTCCAAAAAGACAGGCAACACTTCAGGACAGTACATATCAGGAATGAATGGTGACTCACGTTGCTTTGCATCTGCATCTGCCATTTAATTACCCATTGCATATAATGTGAAATCAGTGCTTTTATCTTGCAGTATTTCATTCAACTTAATTTTAGTCACGTATTTTAACCCGTGAAACAAGACATGCCACTTACAAATTCTTCTAATTCACACATGAGCTCAACTGAAGCTGAAACATTACCACAGTAAAATCCATTTGTACCAATTTTTTAACTGCTAACTGAAGCTACAGTAAATATCAATTTTCACAATAAAGAGAATTTGCAATGGTAATGTGCAGAGATCTGTATTGTTTAAGAATCACACATGATCTGAACAGTAAGAAGGCCAACTGATAGTGATATGAAATCAAATACAATAATATAAAAGTCAACTGCTGAAAAAGAACAAGTTCATCATTAAGCCATCTTCAATCTTGCATGCAGTTTTAATCATCCACCTGAACAGGGATCTATGATGGGATATACAGGGATAGATGAAAAAGTCTAGGGAATTACAACTTTATAATGTTTGTTTCTATTCCTTCACTCATCATCACCATCATCAGTGAGCTACAGACTTGGAGTGTCATTTGGTATGGGTGTGTTTTTTCACATATCCTATACAAAGCTGAATTTCAGTATTCACATTTTAAGTTAATTACAAACACAGCAGAAGCCTTAAGGAAAGACTGTTGGCCAGGTCTTTCTACATTGCATTTGGTCCCTAATTTTTTTTCATTTTTAACATGAAAAAGCTTTTTCTGCCCTGATCAACACACTCACATAAAATCTGCAAGGTAGAAGCAGTAATAATGAAGGTATTTGAACACAAATTAAGGCTATAGAAAAAATAAGGTAGCAAAATCTATTAGCTTTAAAAAAAAACCCCAACCACACAAAACCCCCAGTCTTGATTCTGATCACTTTTATAAGGATACAAACACAGGTTGTTTTTCCATAAAAAGAGAGAAAAATTTTAAACACTCACCGATGTGGGCATCCTTGACAAATCTTCTGGTCAGCAAAGGACCCTCCTAAAACTTTACTTAACATTGCTGGATGGCCCAAAGCTTTTAAAGCTTCATCTAAACTGTCCACCAAGGAATTAAAAAATTCTAAAGCATCATGTTGTTCACGTAGATTTACAGGTTCACCCCAAAGTCTGAAAATAAAAGCACATTCTTGTCAAATATTTTTTTTTGCTTTGTTCTCCATCAATTTCTTTTCTCAAAAAAAACCCCTTATTCAAGCTACTAATCCCTCCTTTGTACTGAGGGAAAGTATCTATGGGTAGTGTACCCTCAGCTATTCTGTCCCTGACACTTTCTGGTAAGGAAAAAACTAAGCTTCTGTGTGTAACTTCATATTTAATTCAAAGTCTCAATATCAAGGTCAAGAACTGCTAAAATTCAGAATAACCACCCTGCTGTAAAAACTTTGGTTTATTAATAGACTTCTACAGAATGGTGAAAAGGTGGATAAGAAATATAATGCTGTGCAAGTTCTGCTGATTTACACTCTACATCACTACAATTTCTTCTACTACAACTAGTTTTGTTGGTTTTCAATGATCCAGTGAACAAACAACAGTATTAAATTTTGTAATTACCTAAATTGTTTCCAAAACCCTCTTGGTACATAGTACTGTAGCCTGGAAGCTGCTAAATGACCAAAAATTACTTGGAGATGCCTCAAAACTCCAATATTGTACTCTTTTCTATCTTCTGTTTTACTCAGAGCTGGTTTGTCTTCATACTGATGTGGGTAACCAAACACATCATCTCGTGGGTCAACATTGCTCTGAAAAGCAGAAATTTGTGCAATTAACATTGATATGTGGCTGTCTCAAAGCTCATTGTATCCCTTGTTTAATTTGCCCATCTGAGGTGTTTCATACTCTCAGCTGAAAGAACAAATACTGCCTTTGTATGCATTAACAGAGTTCTGGGGGCAGAAATAGGACATGTTGCTTTCTGGTACAAATCCATGAGGAGGAATTTTGCAAACCCAGCTACCTGGATCTTCTGAATTGCCTACTCAAGTTAAGAAATATTATGTTTTTTTCCCCACTGCTGTCAGTGGAAATCAAAGTGATTAACAACTGAAATTTGTTGTAACCTTTTCATAAAAACAGAATTACAATTTAAAGGTAAGTCAATTCTACATAAGTAAATTTACCTCGTTGTCCTGCTTTTCATCCCCAGACATGTCATCATCTACATCACTGCCTGTGCCTTCAATGGCAAGAATCCCATTCCTGATGGCTGGAATCATGTACAGCTGCTGAATAACAGAATTCATGTAACAAGTGGCACCAGCATTTTTTAGCCCTACAAATCCCTTTGGTGGTCGAGGCCCAACAGGTGGTAGATACTCCCATTCTGTAAGAGCTTCACAAGCTAAAAGAAAAAAGCAGAATGTGATTAGGGAACTGTTTTGTTAAAAAATAAGGAGAACATCAATGCAATATAATGGGTAGCTGCATAGAATTATTATTATTATTATTATTATTATTATTATTATTCTGTATCACACTGCAGTTCAATAAAACAAATGTTCCACCAGAAAACTTAATTGCTAAAATTAACACAGCTTTTATGAAGGATAGTTCTACTTGCATTCTTAACATTACACTTTCTTCTACTGCATAACTACAGAGATGGCCAGACAAAATTCAGTCTATTCAGGTATGAAACAGAAGTCTTTCCTCAATACCAGCAAGATTCTTAGTTGAAGAATTTGACTGAATGAATCTAGAATATATACCCAATTTTTAAGCTTTTCAAAAATTTGCAATCCTTTTAAAGTTAAAAAAAAATCACTTAAGCCTCACTTTGCCTAGCCAGGATGGGAAACAGTTTTAGGAAATGCTATCTCTGTGACTTAAGAGGGATCTGGGAGAGAAGAGTACATTTATGATCACAATTTCCTATCTAACCTGTAGTTCTGTGGTTTTAACACAAAAAATTCTGGCATAAGAGAGCATGCATGTTTACAAGCAAACTTGGCATAGGAATCACAGAACATGCACAGTTCATACATGTGCTGTCTCTTCTGTCTGACATACCACAGAGATATGGTGTTCTATTGTGCTCATCAAATACTTGAGTGGAAGGAAATGCCATGAAATCCTTCTAATTGTGAAGTGACAAGAAATACACTACTGCCCAATAGAAAAGGATGAAGAAAAAAGGATGAGGAAAAGGAGAGCACTATAAAGCTGCCCTTTTCATTTATTCATTTGAGATGGAACCAAACAGGAAAGGACTGGAAAACCTCAAATGACTGATAGCACCACCCAAGTAAGTAGCACTGCCACTATGAGGGGTAGCGGACAATTCCCACTTTGGGATACTATTTTTAGGTGCTTACAGTTTTCCTAAACTCTCTGAGTTTAAACATTCTGTTAAATCACACAATGGTTTGGGCTGAAAGGAACTTTTAAAGATCATCTAGTTCCAATGCCCTGCCACGGGCAGGGACACCTTCCACCACACCAGGTTGCTCAGAGCCCCATCCAACCTGGCCTTGAACACTTTCAGGGATGGGGCAACCACACCTCCTCTGGGCAACTTGCTCCAGTGTCTCAGCCTTCTCATAGTGAAGAATTTCTTCCTTGTGTCCACTACAGATCTACTCTCTCTTCAGTTTAAAATCATTGCCCCTTGTCCTGTAACTACAGGCCCTGGTAGAAAACTCTCCATCTCTCTAATAAGCCATGTTTAAGCAATGAGGTCCCAATAAGGTATTCCCAGAGCCTTCTCTTCTCCAGGCTGAATAACCCCAACTCTCCCAGCCTTTCTTCTCATAAGAGCAGGGGTTTGATGGTGTCTGGATTTTTATTTGATCGTTGTTGTTGAGTTTTTCCCCTTTCCTTGTTAATATTACAGACAAAATGGTTTCACTATCCCATTCGGGGCTGGAGAAGATATGCTCCTGTCTATTTCTAAGAAAATCTTACATACTTTTTATTGACAACAAAAATCTGTGTTAAGTACGAGCCTTTTGCCATCCTTGTGAAAATTAGCCCAACTTTCATTTGACTACTGGCTCTTGAAGCACTAACATTGGCAAGCTTTTTTACATACTGTAATTGCTGTAATCTTTCTCCATTGAGAAGGAGAAAGTTCTTTCAGTGCAGAGCTGTGCTCAGACAAGGCCAAAACTGAGCGGACAAATGCCTGAGAAAGGACTACAACAAGCAGAGAATGAGTTCAAAACTAAAAAGAGAAACAGGACAGTGGACCTGTGCCTGTGTGTGGACGACGATGACAAATTAGGTGAGCAACCAAGAGACTGGCACTAAAACTAAGCCGAAGATACCTGATGAGATTCTGGGATTGGTTAGGCAGAGCCTGAAACAATGAGCCTGATGAGACAGAAGTAGAAGATACAGACAGAATGAGGTTCCTGGGAGCTGGTATGGACAAAGGGGAGTAGTCAGAGATTGGGATAGGAAGGGTCAGCCTGTGTAAGCGGGGCTGGAATTTGGATGCAACCATGCAATGCAAGTCAGTACATTTACTGCATAAAGAAGAACAGAAAAAGGCTACGCTGACAAACTTTTCTAGACTTTGATAGCCTGATTTTGCAACGTTAAAGGCAGCCACAAACCACAAACTTAAAGACTCAACATTTGGTTCAGTGGTTAATAAACAAAACCTATTCATGATATATACATTAAAAAAGCAGAAAATAGGTAATTAAAAATATTACATACTAGTGATTGCTGTACCTATGTAATACATTTCAGTCAACGTGTCTACTATCTGTTTGAGATTTCGCACACATCCAACTGCTAGTGCAACTAGGAGCTCAAAGCCAGCAGTAATAGTAGGTGATGAACTACAGACGGGTATGGCCTGCTCAGCAGGCAATTCTCCATTTCTCATGTATTGCAGATAAACATTGGATGCTGGGAAGATGAAATCATCTATCAGCTCCTAAAAAAAAAAAAAGAAAATATATCACCTGTTACCATAGAAATGCACACTATTTTGTAGAGAGTAAGAGTTACTACATAAATGAATGTCTGACAACCAGAAGGGTACTTGAAAAAAACAAGAGTCAAAATTGAGACCAACACCATAATGAGCTTGTAAATTTAGAACAGAATAACTCTATTCAAAAGTGGTTCCCTGCAAACCCACCTCTCCACTGCAAGTTAAAAATAAATCTGTACTTGATTGGTAAAAAATTTCCTTTGCCAAACAAGCATTATCTACAAAGCTCTCTATCAATTAGGGCTGAAAAATCCAACATTCCTGCTGTCTAATATCACAAGTACAAAGAAAACAAGTCTGATTAAAGAGGCATTCAGATGTGATGCATTTACTCAAACCTGCCATAAGCATTAATAGCACTAATTAAGAACATATGCAGAAAAGACAATACAGGGGTAATGGAGGAAAGCAGTCCTGTACAGGATTGTCCTGTAACCAGTTCACTGTCTCTGTGTGATGTTTGTCAAGTACTGGAATACAGTAAGAATGAGAATGTTAAGTATATTTTATGAATGAAACCTGTAATTTTTAGAATTGTTTTTAAAGAAAATATTAAAAACTCCAATTAGAAGCACTTTTATGGATATCGTTCACAAGATGTGAAGCTTCTTTTGATTTATTTGTCAGTAAAAACAACCAAAAAACCCCCTAAACATTTCCCCCTCGCCCTCCCAAAAAACCCCCTAAAACACCCAAAGACAAAAATCCCTCCATAGATCAAAAAACGTCAACTTACTTTAATGAGATTAGCACCTCCTTTTTCACAACCAATATGGTATTTCTTCTCTGGTGTCTGGAATGCTAACAACTCTTTTGTTACTCCAAGGTGACCTTCTAAAATAGTTTCTTCGACACCTGTTTCCCCTGTTCTTTTTACTTCATCCTGCCATTTAAGAGAAAGGCAGCATACTCCAAATAATGTACATTTACCAAGCTTAAAACTGTACTTTACAACAAAGCAGCAAACAGCTAATTATCAGGAATAAATTGACCCTAAAACTTACCCTAATCCTCTTAAGCCAGTCAATTTCATTATTGAGAAGAACTTCAGCATTGGGTACATTAATATTACTGTTGTAAGCGTAGTTAAGAAGATGTCTTAGGAGAGTGAAGTAGTCTCCAGAATGCTTAGCTCTCTCTCTTGCAGTACTCTGTGCAAACCAAAAACAAATGATAAGAGAATTTGTATACCCTTCTACTTACAGTGCAACACCAACACACTTCCCCTAAACCTGGCAGTAAGCATGAAAGAAAAGAAGTAATTTTTAACCTTTCAGAAGTTTATAATTGTATTTAGCTGTTCATGAATGACTTCTCGACTATTTTAGTAGCAATTTCTATACCTTAGTGGGAAAAACCAAACAGTGAAATGATCAGATTCAAGAGCCACAAGCACAGAGAACAGAAAGGCCCTGGCAGGCCCAGTAAGAGAAGGCAGTAACTGTAGGTATCTCTCATCTGCTAGTGATTTTTACTTGAAGTTCAGCATTCATTAAAGGTCAAATGCAGATATTAAATCTTACTGTTCATGTTCTTATCAGAAAATACAAAAAAGTCCCTTTCCCCCTCATCTGGCTCAAATGGAAATCAACTGTTCTGCTTGCCTGTGGGTCAAAATGAACCTATATTTTAATGATTGCTACTCATAGCAATTTGCCTTTTCCTGCAGATATTTTGTCCTGCTACTTTTTACAGAAATTCACACTGTACTGAAGACTTTATCTCTAAAAACTTACCCCTAGAACAGTAAACAGCAGGGTAATGAAGAAAAGGAGAGGTCTCTGTCCCATGCAGCACCTGGTAGCCATTAAAAAGAATTGCTCCTGTGCCATCTGACGAACAGTTCTGGAAATCATTTAATGGAAACATTAAATTCAATCTCCCTATCCAAACAGGACATTAAAAAAAAAGAATTTAAATTTGTGCTTATCTGCTTAATGTCATTTTCTAAAGTTGAGCACAATGTAAGAAACAGCATTATTTTAATTATTCACTACCCATCGTACTGTTCCTCCTTGAAGTGGAATTTCAGGCATGTGAATTACTATTACAAAACGTGTTCCACAAACCAAATACTTACAGGTAAAATAAACTTGCAAGCACCCAATCACTACAAATATTGTGTAACACAACAAGCAATTTGCAATACTAAATAATTCTTTTTTTCTAATCATGTTCTACCTGATAGACAAACCAGAACTAGCCCATTAAAACTGCTCTTATGTATCACTACAGCAGTTTGCTGAGCATCTTTGAAGTGATCAAAACTTGTCATTAGCAAGAAATGAGAAAAGATGACCCTCCTGAAAATTCAAGTGGCTTTAATGAAAGGAAATTTTCCACCTCAGAACTTAATCCAATTGCAGCAATGGATAAGCTCCAGTAAAAGAATATTTAAGGCAAACCCTATTTCAAGCTGTAAGATAAATTGTCTAAACATTGTCTTGCAAAAACTGTTAGGATCAACTCTGCTTGTGTGGGAAGAGACTACAAATGAATGCTGTGCTTTATGGAAGTATCACAGTATATGATAAACTGGATTTTGCAGCGTCTGGTGTGGCTGTCATTGTTTTCTGCCCATGAGGTCAGTGTGGAAAGCACACCAAAGAATCCCATTCCCTTGAGAGTTCTTTCATGTGTGGCCGTGTTTCAAAGATACACAAGAATGACCTCGAGGTCACAGCAAAGATGCACCTGCCTGAGCACCCTGTCTCTGGTATCACACACAAAGGAAAATGCACAAGAAGAAGGAAGATGTAGTGACCCTTCTCCAGAATGTTCTCTCAGCTTCTAACAATCTGTGGTTCAGGAAGACTACCAAAAGCAGTATTTCATAGCCCTCACTGGACAAGTTCATGAAAGAACCCCTCAAACCATTTCCAAACTGAAGGTTTACACTGCTGAAGTGTTATGCTCAAGAAGGTCTCATACAAAGAAATACTGTTCTCTATTTGTTCTCCCTTTGCTACTTCTGATTTTAAGGGTCTCTGTGGTATTCCCCTCCCACCATTTATCTCTCCTCCAATATGAAGTGCCCCCAGCTATTCAGCTGTTCCTCAGATGGAAGTAATTTCAGAGCTTTGATCCCCCCTGTCACCCTTCTCTGATCTTTACACGTTCCCCTACACTGCTCAGACTTGCTGAAGACCGTGGGGTGGGGGAGCTCTGTTTTGTTCTTAACAATAACTGACATTTTACAGGCTCTGACTGCTGAGCTGACGTTTTCACAAAACTTCTCACAGAATTTAAGATGCAATCTTTCAGCTGCTTGGGACACATCACACAGACAGTCCTCAGGTCCATGTACTCAAAGGCAGAATGAAATAGATAAAGGTGGTATTTTCCTGAATGAGAAATGTGACCAAGCAAATACACACCTCACACAGTTCCATTTCTGAGGAGCATGCATTATTTGAACACAAATACTATATTTTTGTGAGCCTACAACAATCCAAGAGTTCTTAAGGAATTGTGAGTGGGAAGCAGCTGCCTAAACACAGGCCTGTCACGATATATTAGACACATGATGATGGCACAGAGCTGGCACATGGGACCTGAGCTGCATGATGAACTCACACTCGTGCAGTGAAACAGCTGGAGGTCAAGCACCTCCCTTAAGACAGGCAACCTGAATCCTGCCCTCGTGAAAGCTCCAGGATACAGATTTCTGCTTAGTTAACAGACATCAGCCTCTTCAATGGATCTGAGAGCCATTGCTTTACGTCAGCACGAAGAATTTTTATTTATTCTGCCCATATACAAATAAGCACTTTGCACCAAGCACTTTGCAAAGATCAGTGGAAGACTTCCAGGTTCCAGGATTATTCAGGACTAACTGTTCAGCAATCTACTGTTAACTAAGCCAGTCTTGCATACAGGGGACACCACTATAAAATCAGTTATCCTGGAGAGGAAGAATGGATCCGGTATTTAGTATCAAACATGTTGCACTGTTTCTCAATTTAGAAGTACCAGGGCCATGCTCTGAGGCAAAAGCAGAAGTCCCAGTCTCAGCTTCTGAAAAACAAGCAAACCATCTGATCTTTTCCAGAAAGATCCTATTTGTGAGATCTGAACTTGATCATCTTCCTTGTCTTTCATGGTGCACCAAAAACATTTTCTCACATGCATATTTTTGTCACATTGTTCTCTGATTGAGACTAGGAGATTAGAGAACAATAGCTGAAAATGGAAGGATATTCAGAATTCTGTCTGGCATTTGCTGAACTTTCTCTGCACTGCAAACACTAATTTGTTTCCACATTAATTCAGATGAGGAACTTTTTAGCAGCTTAGTTCAACTTCCCCATCTTCAATTACAAAGCAGACCTGTGTTTCCATCATGTTTATGCTATTCTATCATGTAATAATGAACAGATGCATCATTCTAAATGAGATTATCATATATATCACAACTTTTACAAGCATATGAGAAAAGAGCTCAGTGGTAGCTTCTTGTACTGACAGTATGAACAATTTTCCCAAACAGTGATACTAGCAAGCTTCGGTGAAACTGAAAATTCAACACCCTATACCACAGACTGCAAACTAATAAAGCTTGTGGTATTTTGGTAACACTCCACAGTTTCACCAATGTGTGCAAATTGTTCACTGTAAAGAGATACTCTGATGATACTATTGATCCTTTTGTTATGGTGAATATTCTTGAACATAAGAATTTTCAACCTGTTTCCCTAGAAAAGTAAAACCCCAAAATACAGTGCTGAAATTCTGACCCCATGCATCTGAGAGCA
This sequence comes from Scytalopus superciliaris, assembly GCA_013400415.1. Taxonomy (NCBI): domain Eukaryota; kingdom Metazoa; phylum Chordata; class Aves; order Passeriformes; family Rhinocryptidae; genus Scytalopus; species Scytalopus superciliaris. The sequence continues at coordinate 505,709 of VXBX01001163.1, forward strand.
CCACAATCTGACTCCCTTTAAGATGTACTGAAAAGCTTAGGACAATACCACTAATTTCTGATTTCTGCCATTTCTCAAAGAAAAGTTAAAATATTCATGAAACACCAATGAGGTATGTAAAAAACTAAAATGAACTCTTTAGTATCAGTTCAAAGCACTAGCACTGGAAACCAAGTTTAATACCAACATAAAGAACCTTTCCTCCTGGATGGCTTCTAAAAACGTGCACCCTAATACTTCACATCACAGTTTCAGATGGACTGAAGTGACAAGATGCATCATACAGGTGCTGTACTGGGCAAATGCTGTCTGTCTAAGGAGATCCACAGGAACAGCCTGGAGATAATGAGAGATCCCTGAACTCTGTGACAGGACTGAAGAGCAACTCAATTATATGGCTTGTGGCAGCCCCTACTGATCTTCCCTGTCCATAATAGTGCTGAGAGTTCCTCCAAGATGCTGCTGCTGCACCAGGGGACAGCTTCAGTGTGACACAAGCATACCACTTCAATGCAAAAAACCCCAGAAGACTAAATCTTAACTTCCCCCTCTCCTCAAACTGCTACTACTGTAATTTGTCTCTACTTAACAGAAAAGTTCTTTCTTTTATCTAAGTACTTATATATTCTAATGTAGCAAATATTCCCATTATTTCTAAAAAACCAAAGTATATATTACTGTAAATAATTTGTTCTAAAGTCATCAGTAGCACATTATCAGACATCCACCCATCTGGCATGACAATATCATCCCTATGAGTAGACAGAAGATAGGACTGATACTTAAACAGGTATCCAAATTAGATTTACACTGCCAAACAGTAATTAAGACAGCTGCAGAGAAAAATCACATAAATAAGAAGTCCCTGCTTTGCATTTAGGCTTCATATTATTTCGAATCATAAAATAGTAGATCTGATTTAAAAAAAAACCACCAAAACTTACTTGCTGTGACAGTGTAGTAGTAAATCAATGATAAACGTCTGCCATGCCTTTTCTTTACTGAGTGCATCCAGTGCAGTTGGAATCAAAGCAAAACACAGGGTCATCACCTCCAGGGCTTCACAGCAAACTTGTTCATCTTCTATGTCTGGTTCATTTCCTGCATTTGTCTGTGAAAACAAACAAGAGTGCACAAAGTAGGTACAGAAACAAATCCCAAGAAACTCAACTGGCTCCAAGGTATACCCACAAAATACAAATTTGTATACTAAGTGACCATCAGTACCAGTATTTCATGCATCCACTCAGATCTGAGTTGAAGCACTATGTGGGATGACCTGGACTTCCAGTACTGTGCTTCTCATAGGAGGATTCCAAGCATGAACTTAAGGAGCCAGAAGTTAAATAGGAAGCTTGCAGGCAGAAGTTACCTCAGTTTGTACTGTTGGAGTTGTTTGTTGGTTTGTATCTGACCGTTTGTTTGGGGGTTTTTTGTTCTGCTTTTCTTTACTACTCAGAACATGAACTTCAAAGCTTGGCAAACAGTTACTACTCAAGCAGAGAAAAGCTATAGTGCTGTATAATTCACCAGTAAGTCCAGTTTTGCAAGGCTTTGACACTCACAACTTTTTTGACCAAAAGCTTCTTAATACTGCTAGAATTTATTCATCACTCCACTATTTTTCAGAAACATGAAAGAGCTGAACCAAACTTCAAGTATAGCTGTTGTGGTGATTTTTGGAATAGAGACTAGTATTACTGCTAACTGGCACAGAGGTTACTCCTTCAACTGAGCACTTGAATCAAGTGAGTTGATTTTGGTATATTTTTCCAAAATAAACACTTTGAGACTAATGGCAAGCCCTTTCCTCCAGGTAAAAGTAATTAGCTTCAAGAAGTTCTGAAGAAACTGAGTGTGAGCTGTTCTCAATTCATCATTTATAAATCATGCAGGTTATCAACATTAACTAGAAGTGTGTATTTGTTTCATATGTGGAAAGGTTATCAAGATTAAGTAGGGTGAAAGAAGGGATTACAATGCAGAAAAGAGAACTAATTGTGAATAGGCCAAAGGACGCCTCAGTCTGGCAACGCTGCCTTGTCTTTGCACAATGGCTAAAAAATCAGAGACAGACACCACACTGTGGTGGGAGGACAAGGCAGTTCTGACACATCTTGAGATCTTAAAGCAAATGCAAGTGCTTTCAACAAGTTCAGGACTGCACCTGCTCTGCAGTGTCCAGAAAGGAAAGTTATTTCTGCAGGGCTGCAGGCCACTGGTAGCAAGGCAAAGTATTTGGTACTGAGTGAAGCACTTCCCTACACTCGTGCAGCACGAGCTGAGGGGTCTGTCCAAGCAGCACATCTGGAGTATTTCAAGTGACCAGGAGCCTCCTCTGACTGACAAAGGCAGTGTGACACCACTGGCAGCTGCACACAGTCATCTTCAGCCACGGAAGGGACTCCCATACCAGAACTTCTTGAGGTAGGAGGCAGAAGAGACTCCATACAAGTTATACTCTCAAAATAATTTATCTTGGCTTTAAAGTTTAATTCCATTTTCCAGTTAAATTCAGAAGCTTCTTTAAGTGTTCAACATTCTTTCAGAAGTCATTCTTGATGGGACTGCTCTGAAGTGCCTCTTAAAAAATGTTTCCTATTGTAGCCTTTGATGTTTTTAGGAATCTTGACATGTCATTCTCAATTCCACAAAAATCAGTCTGCTTTTGTTCTTAAACTAACATTTAATAATAAATCTCTATTCCACATGCTTAGGAAATACTTCTATAACCTATAAGTTAGTGTCTAATGGTTAATGGTTAACTTAGAAAACTGACAGCATTGTTCTTAAAATACTTTCTCCTCTAAAAGCCAGTGTTTGTCAGTCATTGTTATATTTGATCTTTATAAAACCATCATAAAACTACCTTCTCTCATCTATAAGCATAGGAACGTGTCCTTTCTTCCATGATGTTCCTCTATTTCCAGGATACTTTCTTCTTTTTTATATTATACTAGCAAAGGATCCTTTATTCCCCCTTCTTGTTACTTCTGCAGTTTTTTCCTTTTCAAAGATTTTACTAATTTCCTCATTTGAGCTGAAAACCAGCTGGACTGACCCACAGCCTGATGCCCAAACTGACACCAGACTGTAGCTACAGTTAAACAGTTACTGAGAAAAGTAATTTGGAATAGAACATTAAACTGTGGTATGACAATGACATCTCCTAGACTTTGAAATACATCACCACCAAGGTACCCACCTAAAACCTCTCTGATCTCTAAGCCAGACCTGGTCAACAGCCTCTTTTATAAACAAATTAACAGTCCTACAGAAAACTAGTTGCTTAGGAAGTCTTACCTTTTCATAGATTTTACTAATTTCCTCATTTGAGCTGAAAACCAGCTGGACTGACCCACAGCCTGATGCCCAAACAATTTTTTGTACTGCTCTGATAACACAGATATCAGGGATGTATTTTGAAGCCTGAAAAAAGAGAGAAATAAAGGAAAGCAACATTAGAATGAAGCTGAAGATAACATTACAATGGATTCCAAATTCTCACAAATGTGTTTTATAGAAAACGTAACATTCAAAATTTCAACATTTAATAAAGAATTTTTCCTTGGAGCAACAGTATCACAAGAGAAGTAACATGCGGGATGGTTTTTTTAAAATCTCGTTGTAGTTTCAAAATCTTGAAGTATCAGCATTTTTTAAAAAGGTGAAATATTCCTTTCTGTGCAGTAGTCTTCTCTCTGGCCTATGGAAACCATGTCAGATTTATTTTTTTTAAAATTACGAGGTCAGTGAAAAAGGGTCAGTCTTTTTGATGGAACATCAAAATACGAAAAAGAAAAACCATTTCAAAGTCAAACTACAAGACACAGGAAATTTAGATGTATAGTAGTTTTCATAATATTAGAAATTTACAAATAAAACTTTAACAGCAATACTGTTAGAAGAAATTCAGGTTCTGTTTGCTTTGATGTGCCTGGTGAAGGAAAATTTATTTATTTATTTATTAGAAGTCCTCCAGGAAAGACAACGGCACAATTAAAAGACTTTCTGCATACCTCACCTCAAAAAGACATTTCTTCTATGGCAGAAATAAATCAGAGTTCAACTGCTTGATTTGACACATACAATCACCCATGGATGCAATACCACCACTGATCCGAGGCAGGAGGTTCAGTCTTGCAGCCTAGCACGTGGTGCTTTCTTTAGACACTGCCCCTTGTTCTGAAGGGATAGTGCACTATCGAGATGATCATATGAGGCTACTTCTATCTAGACACCTCAGAAATGTTCTGGAGATAGTTTTGCAGATGTGCTGTAACAGCACAGAAACACCACATCCTCTGCTTCCACACTGGAAACTGAGGGATCCCAATTCACTGGGGAAGAGGAACTTACAGCAGTTCTGATTTCAGCCTCTGCTGAATTCAGCATAATTCACTAATGTATTCACAAACATTTCTCAGGATTCCAGACCCAAATGGGGTTTGGCCATACTATATCAGGAAGACTTTACATTTGCAAAGCACATTCTTTAACCCCACTGAGGTCCACAATCCAATCTTTCACTTGTAATGTTAATCCATTTCCAATATATAAAGGTACACTGGCCACAATTTCAGACTTTCACCTTTCAGCATTTAAAAATCATGTTCAGCATTTTAAACCTCCCTCCCCCCTTTCTGTGTTTCTCTTCAGGAAGAGAGTGCTCCTCAGAAACCAAAGCATAAAATACCAAGAAAAGGAGAAAGTATCACACAAAATGTTTTCAAAACACCTGTTAACTTCTTTAAATCTGTTATCTCCATTTTCCAAAGTTCTGATTTAAGTGTAATAATATTCACAATCCATTAAAGAGCTTGTATAGAACCTGCATCTTCACTACAGCCTCTTTGTGGTATTAAATACCAAATTTCATAATGCATATGGAAACAACTAATGAAATACTTTTAATTAACAACTTATGAATCATATGAAGATTACCTAAAATGTTTCATGACATTTTGAAAGGAAAATCCATGTTTTATAATGCCGTAAATGTAAAGATTAAAGAGGAAGAAGGCTATAGGAAAAAAGTTGATACAGAAAGGAATTCACCAACCTCATCAGATATCTGCTGTGCAAGACGTATTGCTACATTTCTTAGCATGCATTCTGATGTTGGATTAGGAATGTTTTGTAGGGCATTTTGTAGCACCACTGCCTGGTCATGCGTAGCCTGGTTTATCTGAAAGAAAGTATGTCTTACACTTATTTTTATGTAGGAGAAAAAGCAAAAAGATACGAAGATCTAAAGTTTATTGGAAAGCTTTGGCAGAAGTGTGCAAGATCTTTGAAGGAAAACTACTTACAGAATCTGCAAACACCAAGATAAATAAATCTCCCTGTTTTCAAACAGATACCATCACATCTGAAGGCACTTTATGCTGCAGTGCACCATCAGAGCACAGGTGTTTAAGAGGAGAAGCACTTACCCAAAACCTACTAGGTTTGGAGGTTTGTTTATTGATCAGATTACTGATCAAGATTATTCATAACAGAACGCTTAGAGTTACACCTCCTTCTCTTTCTGTTGATGTAGGAAAGAAAGGGTTTGTTAAAAGAACTGGGTCTCACTCTGGATTAGGTAATAGTGTCCAGACTGGGCATGGCTGCAGTGTTCATTATACTGAAGTACATTTTGAATATCTGAGTTAGAGCACTAAGAAGACCTCTGTTCTGAATTATCCCTCCTCTTTTTTATGGTATTTTCACAACAGAAACAATAGCAAGACAAGTATTTATCTTTTTTGTACTGGTCTGACCAGAGTTCCCTGTCCTTGGGCTGCCAGAGCTTCACAGTTTTGCCAGTTCAAAATCTGAAATGGTTGTTTCCTTCTCATAGCTAAATAAAAGACTGTGGACTATGGTTACAAGTTAAAACTTGCACAAAAGAGTTTCTTCATTTTCGTGTACCATTTCATTCAAAAAACTCATCTCAAATGTTGCTCGAAGGACAAACTGTGAAGTTGCTCTGCAACAGCTGCCTCTGGCCACACCCCTTGGTTTGTCAACTTCACTAGGACAGTTGGTTTGGGGAGCAAAATTACAGAATCCCCACTGAAAACTAACAGAGCTTCCACAGCCAATTAGTTATTGGAAGCAGGCTGGAAGTGACCAGCCATGGTATATACAGGGCAAATCAGGTTCTCTGTGCCAGGATACTGTGTTTAACAGCATTATTAATTCAACCTTCTATGAAAACAAGGAAGAAAGTAAAAATTTAAAAGGCACTAGTGACAACAACTGATAACTGATAGACTGCAGACACATAACCCTGGTTACCTCATTGTCTCAAGTACTGATGAAAAGCCAAGACAGAAAGTTATGCTTTGGTACTTATGCTTTTGATAAGAGAGATGAAAGGTATTAACAAATCTCACTTCCATGCCAAGGTGCAAGCGTATTGGTGCTGCAGCATAATAAATATCAAAATCAAAGTACTTCAAACAGGATGATGATGACAGCAAGAATAACCATGGTTTTTTCCAACACATCAGTTAAAATTATTAAGCTAGATGTTTGCAACACCAAACAGTGAATGTCAGCAATCACAGACAAATGTCATTACCTCTTAAGTGGTCAGCATAAATCTGTTTCAAACAGTACTTCAAGACTCAAATAATGGTATCTGTGTTCCAAGCTACCTTTTGAATAATTGTTGTAAGAAAGTAAAATTTACTCATTTAAACAGACAAAGGATAGGGTGGCAAACACATCTGCTACAAGATGTTTTTATTATATTCTAACATGAGACACGAAAAGGGATCTTCACCTCTAGAGAAAGAATTAATCATGTATCTTCCAACAGATGCAGCTAACCATAAGAGGTATTTATTTTTCAGACTTAAGGGGAATGTACTTCTCTGCTTCAAAGTCAGATCCAGATCTTAGTCAAGATTGTGGAATAAAGTACTCTGAAGTGGGACTCTATGTATTCTTGAGTACAGCCTGACAGCTCAGGAAACTATTTGGGATGGAACCCAAAAAAATAGCTAAATAGCTGGAATATTTGTGAAGCAACTATCCAAGAAGCACAGCAGCAAAGTTTACTTCTTAGACTCTGTGCTGTACATCTACTATAAGAGGACAGAAATAAAACTCTGACCCACAACAGGCCTGTCCAGATGCAAAAAACCTAGTGTGCCATATTAAACATGCATAAAATCCACTGCTGTAAGCATGTGAGATCACTCCTGTGTCACAATTGTCCCTTTCCAACTCTGAGAAATCTTAGGGTAGGACACTTAGCAATTACCTAACTGTTCTCTGCAAGAATTTTCTACAAACAAGGGACAGAATTAGGAATTTAGCAAGCTAAAGACTTTGTGTGGACAAAGGGCTGGCATGACTCAATGGCAGTTCTGTTGGTTTCTGCTCTAATCATAAATAAGAGATACAAGAAATTCAGAGGCACATCCTTCAAAAGACTCAGCAGCTCAAAAGAATCAGAATTCTTTCTGAGAATTGAATTTATGGGATAGATGTACTTAGAAATTACAAGTTACCTGTACTCACAACCACACAAACCCCTGAAAATCACATTTAGAGCAAGTGCATCTCAAACCTAACGTTTTACAGTACGAAGAAACAGGATTTTTTTAGTAAGTTGATCTTTTTTAGAATCGTAAGACATTATCTGAAAGTAACACAAGTTCTTGGCATGCAGTGCATTCAAAGACTAGACTGTTCATGAATGGTAGAGAGATGCTGATGCAGACAACATAAAAAGCAGAGCACACTGCTATTGGCAGCAAGGAAGATTTATCTTACCGGTGAGATTGTACTTGTGCCTTCCACAACTGGCTGACAAGCTTCTGCCACAGCTCGAACATGGCCATATCCAATTGCTGTTAGCAATAATTTGGCTATTTTTAGAGCATTAAGGTAGGCACCCCTTCGAGTTTCCATATCTGCGTTTGGCAGGAAGTTATTTCTGGTCAGCATGCTCAACACAAGAGGCAAACCACCACTTTTTAGGAAGTTGTACTGGAAGTCACTGGCATCTTCTCCCAGAGGTGCACTGGCAGGCATTAACAAGGCATAAACTACCTGTAGAACAAAATATAGAGTTAACTAACAGCAATGCACCTGACTGGATATAGACACTGAACATGAGAACATGCAGGAATACTACACAAGCAATGCTTTGGCAGCACTGGTCATACATGTTTATTCCAGTAAACTGTTCAGTATTTTTAACTGTTAATTTCAAACCACAGTCTCAAGATTTCCATGATATTACAGAGAGGACTCCATGGAGAGAGCAGAAGATTTTTAAATAACAGGTAAAGCACCACAAACCTCTGTTAGGTACAGCACTTGTGAGGCAGAAGGACCAAAGAATAGAGAATCAAGGGATGGACTAAGGCTGCTTTCCCCAAGCTTCGCATGATCTAAACAAATGGCTCTTAGTTTCTCAACTGTAGTGTTATCTGCAATAAAAACACAACTTGTGAACATTTTGTAACAGAAGCGCTCCACAACAAGCCAGTACTATTTACAATCATAAATCTGAAAAATTTTAAGTGTGTCAGAACAGCTGCAAGAAGTTACAGACAAAATCAGACTATGAAGTGTTCTGCAATGATTATTACAGTCCAAAGTGATTCTGTTAAAGCAGTGCTACAAAATCACTTCAGAATACAATGCCCCTCCCCATTTTCACTGCACTGTGGCACTGAACTCCAGTACCAACTGCAAGCTATGCAATTTGATACAGCAAACAAGAAATAACTATTTGGGAAATCAGTTACAGTCCTAATTAGGACAGCAGTCATGAATTACAATATCAATAAATTACCAGAAAGGAGAAAAAATACTCTCCTATCTTCATTTTTCTGTAACAGGTGAGAAATTATGATACAGGATATTAAAACATTAAAAAAAGAATAAAATTAAGTTTTACCTGGTGGCATGAGCTTCATAAGAACACGAGCTCCATCCCTAAGGGGTGGCATATTTAGGCTACTGCCCAAGTCTGCAACTTGCCAAAGGAAAGAGATGTATCGAGGATGCAGTGACATGATCTTAAAGTAAGCAAATTTCAAAAAACCAAACATTAGAATTGCTAGTTAAAGACGAAGCATAAGGAAAAAATGTCTTTAATTTCAGAATAAGCTTACCACTCCAGGCAAACAGCTTTCCACTTCTGGATTTGGACCATCGCTGTAGTGATTGCCATGGTTGCCCGGGGAACCAGTTGAAGAGTCAGAAGAACTATCTGGACTTGAGGGCATATTAGAATTTATCTGCGTGAGCTTAGCCGTAATTACCTGAAAAACACAATCACAGTTTTAACACCATGCATAAATTAAGATTCTCTACTAAATATACACCTGATATAGTGTGAATGACATAATACAAGAATGGAACTCTTTCACAAGAATAAGTGAACCCACACACGGTACTTTGCAAGTGTTCACAAAAGGGAAGCAACACCTGAACTGATGTACATAATCAGCCTGCAACACTCACCGTTTTGTCTTTGAGGTTCACCTGCCCAATTAGTTTTCTGTCATCTGCAGGGTCTACCAGCTCCCCAGTAATGAACAGCTCTACTTTTGTGTGTGCACTGTTGGCTTTAATGCGGTTGAGGATACAGCGCCGCACTTGGCCAATGGTGTCATTTGTGTGAGACCAAATATCCAAATCTTCCACCTGTCGGCCTTGGTTAGGAAAACGAACTACCAGAGTGATATGTTTACCACGGAAAGCTCTGAAAATAAACAAACCACAAAAAGTTATTTTTGCCCTCATGAAATAAATTCTTTTCCCTGCTATGTTTTGTGTTGCAGGTAGTTCAGTATCAAATCTTCACGTATGGTGACATTCTCCAGGAGGAGACTTTATGAAGGCCCCAGGAACTATGTAACCAATACAGACAGGATCTTTCAAGAAGTCATGCTCAGCACAAGTCCACTAATCATATGGTCAAACTTACAGTCAGATTAGGAACATCAACAGAAATTTTATAATTCTCTTATCTTTTCTCTGACTTGCAACTTTCTGATCAAAAGGTGCAGACAAAGACCAATCGGACTGGCAATGATGTTTTGTTCTTTTAGCAAAGCAAGTCAGTTTTAAAAACACCAAGATCAGAAAAAGCCTTCAGGTCACCAAGCCTTAATGCCTTCTGTCAAAAGCTGTTACAAGTTTTACATTAGAATCCCAATTTTTAAAATCACAATTCCTTTAAAAAATTTAAAGGGATCAAAAAAGGAAGAAACACTTTCACATTAGCATTGATCACACTTCCCACAATGGCAAGGAGCTCATTAGGGAAGATGTGCCCAGATAAGCCCAACAAACTAATCTCATGCAACAAAAGGAAAAAACTCCTCAAAAAGCTCCTTGCTAACAAGGCCTGTGAAAGATTAGTCTACAAACACGCAGCCCATATAAAAAAAGATGCACCCACAATGAACAAGAGAACTTCATTAGGACTAATCAATCAATCAATCAATAAATACAATAAAAAACCTGTAGGAACACTGCAAATTACTGACACACCATGAAGAAACAGCAAAGGGCATTTAAAATAAGGGATGACAAACCCCCACCATGTCTAAAAATATTCCAGTTTTATCATAAATCCATAGCAATCACAGTGTATTCCTGATGTACTTTTGAGGCTTTCTTCCCACAGAAAGCGACTATTAACAGTGGTACATTTAAACAGTTTTCTGTTCTGCTTCTCTCCTCTCTCAGGAAATAAAGTGTTTTGTTTATGAAAACATCTACACAACATTGGATTTAAATGTTTCCTTGTTCTTTATACCAAAGACAAAGGTAAGGAAGAAACAGGATTCAAGCTAAGTTTACACTCAAGGACAAGTATAAAAAGAGTGAAGGTATACAGAAAAATAAATATACTTCAAAGTACTGTTCTCTTCTTCCCTCTCTTATGGGAACTTACACACAGTATTTCACTTAGAGATAGTACTAAATTTAAACTTGCAAAGTAAGATTAAGATCTCTGTAAACAACTCTGGAAGGTGAAAATATACATTAACAATAGGAATATGAAAACAAAGCTTTGACCATGCTAATGTAAAGAATGGTATTGTTTTTGAGTAATTATCTGAAAAAAAGAACTGCATTCTAAACAATCAAGCCTCAAGGTACACTGTGGTAGTTACAGAAAAAAACACCAGCACAACAGGTTTATTTTCAGGTCTGCTCTCCCTTTCATATATACCTGTATTTGCCTGATCTAGCAAATTATTTTTTTTTTAAATAAAGTTTCATGTATTAGCAAAGAAAACGGAATTCTGAAACTCTGTAAATACATTCTCTGAACAGAAACCCTTTAGAGTGAAAAAATCACAAAGCTCTTAGTAATGTTTTAGTTTAACAGAAATCAAACTCCCAATTTCACACATACCTTGACATAGGTAGAATAGTTCTCTCTTCGTGGTAATCACTGTCACATTCATTTATATATTCTCTTAAAACAGTCAACACTCTCACCATCCGTATTGCTTCTTGTCTTGCACAATTGATACTGTCTTTATCTCCATCCAACACACATAAAGTATCATAGGAGGCTTTTAGACGATCAAAACAGGACTGAATGAAGTCTTCATGAATCACTACCTAATTACAGTAAGAAATTGGTGCAATTACAAGAAATATTAAAACCCATCTTTTCAGGATAATCCAATGGTAGAAGCAAAAAAATCCCCAAAGTCAAACCATTTAACTAAATCAACTCACATTGATAAAACCGCTCTAATTTATTGTGGCTTCAAAACTCTAGCATGTCATCAGCAGCTGTAACCATACAGTGCAGACTTGTATGTAAATAGAAAAGTGAAAGTCTGGACAGAGAACAATAAACTGCACTTTCACTTCATCATTTTCTGACTGTTGGTGAATCTCTAGCTGACAACCTAATACAGGCTAACTTACTTAACACTAAGACTGAACAGAGAACGCTTGCAGATCCCCAGATCAGCTATCCTGCCCCAGCCTCCAAAACCACATAACCAAGTTCCAGATACACCCATTTCCTGCATGAACTCGGAAATGGATTTTGAGCTAGATTCAGTATCGTGGCAGCTGTAGCAACACTCTTCCTTCTGCCTGCTAACATCTCCTTGCTCCTGACCTAGACTGACACAAAACTTAGAGAATCACAGTAAAAAGTCTGCAGTGTCTCCAGATAAATCTGCAACCAAAGCATGAACAATCACAGCTACTGCAGCAAACCACAGTCCAGCAGCCACTTTGCTTAGAGGCAGCTCAGGAGCAGAGGAGTTACCAGCACACTGAATACTTGTGTGCATGTTCAGTAAACCCAACACTTCTGGAAGTGTCACATCTAACCATGTGCAGATGGACAGATGGATGCATGCTCAGTAAGCCCAGACCTGTAGCAAGAGAGAAGCCTCCAGCCATCTGCTATTGCAGCAAGATACAGCCTGAATGGCTGTAAATGCACCACCTGGAGCAGCTGCTCCTGATCTGGCAAACAGGCAGCTCTGAAAACTGTAAAAGTGGTTTTGAGAACAAGTATGACAATTGGAGTTTTAAGAAATACAACTAGCAAGCTATCAACTGGACATTGTCCAGAGGACAGTATCTCTCTACCACAGTTGTGCAATCATGGAATCATACAACAGTTTAGGTTGGAAGGGACCTCTAAGATCATCCAGTTCCAATGCCCCTGCCATAGGCAAGGACACTTTCCACTGGATCAGGTTGCTCAAAGCTCCATCCAACCTGGCCTTGAACACTTTCCAGCAAAGGGGCATCCACGGCTTCTTTGAGCAATCTGTACCAGTGACTCACCACCCTCACAGGGAAGAATTTCTTCCTAATATCCAATTTAACCCTACCCTCTTTTCAGTTTAAAGCCATTACACCTTGTCCTATCACTACATTCCCTTGTCCAAAGGTCCTCTGCAGCTCTCTTGTAGCCCCCTTTAGGTAGTGGAAAGTGCTCTAAGGTTTCCCCAGAGCCTTCTCTTCTCCGGGCTGAACAACTTCAGCTCTCCCAGTTAATCTTCAGAGGAGAGGTGCTCCAGCCCTCTGACAATCTTCATGGCCTTCTCTGTACTCTAACAGATCCATATCCTTCCCATGCAGGGGGCCTGAGAGTTGGATGCAGCACTCCGGGTGGGGTCTCATGAGAGAATGCCCCTCAGCCCTGCTCCTCCCTCCACACGCTGCTGTGGATGCAGCCCAGGACACGTTCAGCTTTCTGGGCAGTGAGTGCACATCATGTTGAGAGCTTCCGTCCCCCATGTCCTTTCCCTCAGAGCTGCCCTCAATCCATGCTCCTCCCAGCCCATATTTGTGCTTGGGATTGCTCCAACCCACATGCAACGCATGACCTTGTGTTGGCCTCTCAAAATTCACAAGGTTCTCACGGGCCCACCTCAAGCCTGTCAAGGACCCTTGGATGACATCCCTTGTAGCCTCACAGAAACTCATTACCTCTTCTCTGCCCACTGAAACACAGCTCCCAGCAAATATTAACACAGGGAGATAATATCTGATTTGCAAGAGCTCAGCTTGACCATTATATATGGAAACTTTGTGACCCTTTGTAGGGGACATGACAGAAAAAAGAGATTACATTAGCTTGTGACAACACTCCACAGACCCAGCCAGTGAACATGCTAATAGAAATAAGTGCCACAATTAGAAGTGCCACAAAAGGCTTTCCTAAGTATATGATATTAACTGTTTGCTGAGTAGATCAATCAAATACAATACACAAACTTATTATAAAAAATTTATCAGAGTTCATTCTGCAAATAGGAGAAAAAAACTCTAATTCTGCATCTGGCCAGAATCTGATGGCCAGACTCAGGAGTATACACTGCAAAATATCAAAACTATTCTCTGTTTTTAAATCTTTCAACTACAAAAATATCACCAAATTGAATTTTATTGCTGTTTTTCTATCATATTTCAGTTTTCTTGTTGCCTTTCTTTTACCTGATTAACTTGTAACCTTGGGCCAAGATTAGTGTAGATCTCTTTAAGAAGGTCTATTGCTCTGTTGGCGATGTCGTCATTTCCCTGAATCACAACCTAGCATAGTAATAAAAAAAAGCATTAGAAATCTTAGAACTTGCTGGTATAAAATTTAAAAACAAAACTACTACATTAGTATCTTGACACAGTAGTACATCTAATTATTTTACGAGGTGAAAGTGACTAAAATGCTTAAATACAAAAAATAATAGACCTTACAACAAAGGTAATTATATAAAAGTCATGGTTAGGAATTATCTAGTTTTAAAGGAGTTCAGAGGAAAGAAAAGCTGATGTTTTATAAGCAGAGTAAAAACAGTGATTATTCATCTTCATATAATATCTCTATTTTCTCTAGTTTCAGAGAATGAGACACCCATTTTTTCAGATGCTTTAACAGCCTGCATCACCAAACAGAATTTTCAAGTATTTAAATGGCTGTGAGCAGGTGGAAGGGGGACAAGCAAATGAATTCTGCTTCTAACCTGATAGTCTAAATTTTAATTACTAGTCACCATGTCTGAAAGCAGGTTTTACAAACAACGCCTGCAGGATACTGAGCTGAAACTTAATGAGTTTTGTCACGCTGATCAGAGTAACACTAAAACATGCTATCATCACATGGGCACTCTGTTCACAAACACTGTATGAATTTTTTTGTGTACCAATTGTGATGTACTTTGGTTTTAACTATTATCACTAGGATTAAAACACCTAATCCTTCAAAAAGCCACAGCCAAAATCACTGCAGACTGCTGCTGTACATGTTTTAAAAAAACCCAGCCATGATAATCATGCCACGGTGCAGCACTGTGGGTTTTAATGCAGCTCTTGAGAACTAGAAATGCTCTGAAAAAATTATGCAACAGATTAGATTCTGATGTTCTTCACCAACAGATCTGGCAAGCTTCAAAAAGTAACAACCTTCCTATTAAGAAGGAAGATTTAATGTTTAGAATAGGTGGCCGTATAGAATCTATAGATCCCAGACAGCCACCAGGTTTAGGCAAAGAGAAAGAATCAGATCAGTGGTCACTCAGTCTAATGTAGAATCACCCCCAGTTTACCACACTAGAAGGAATGCAATAAAATAGCTTATGCAGTGCAAGAAAAAAAGTTTAATTATAATGTGCATGTGAAAGAAAGAAAAAGCTATAGAAAAGTCACCTGGAACAATCCTTTCTTCTTCAGCAGTATAGGCAAATTTTTAGTTTCATATGCATATATAAATATACTTACGTTTCCATTAAATATCAGTCTGCAAAGTTACCACCCTGCACTTGCTGGGAAGACAGTGGAGTCAAAAGCCATGCATTTACTTTGACAAAGTAGATTTTTGTAATTTCAGTACGAAATTACATATTTCTAAAAATATTAAGAGACCAAGAAAGACTCAGCAGTTAACCCTTCAGTATTTGCTCCAATTAACTCACCCTCCAAAGGTAGTCTAATCCTATTAATTCCAGATCATCCATCATATAGGCTCGTCTCTTTGCTACTAGCTTTCCTTCTCGACAGTTCACAGCTTTGAAGAAACGTTCAAAACATTTCATTCCATTTTCTGTTAATAGGGAAGGATCCAGCTGAAGCACATTATTTTCAAAGAAGTCCTTATTAATGTCAGGGTCTAAGTCTGGTTCATCCCCCATTAGTTTGGAATACCATTTAAAACAGGCTTCGCGATCACAAAGATAAACCGCATTTTCAGCTAAACACTTCCATATTTGCTTCGCCTGAGGGGCACAGAGCCACAGCTGACCATCCTTCAACAAAAATCTTGAGCAAAACAAAGAGACAATTAACAGCGCTGTCTAAGAGACATCCAGAGTTACAATTCAGTAAAAAGCACAGGCACAAAGGTGAATATGCATAGTATTCATTTATATATCAAGTATGACCCTGAAAATTTTATTTACATCATCAGTCCATTCATAATTAGCATCATGATTTCTTAGTAAGTTTGAATGGTCAAAAAAGGAATCAAATTCAGCAAAAAATGTCTTACACAAAAATACCGAGCACTGTTTACATTTTATACGTAAAGAAAGGTACATCTCCTAATGTAAACTATTTAGCTTAAAAGCCAGGTCACAGCATAAGAGAACATATTAATTCTGCAATCATTCACTATATGTTTTAACATTTGCTTTAGCAAAATTGCGAAAAAGGTATCAATTCTACAGAATAAAGTCAATGAACCAAAAATTTTTCCTTTTATTTAACTAAGTTTTTCATTTGTGTTATTTAGAATTATTAAGAACTTAAATTCTGAGAGCTAACATTAATGATGTTTCAGCAGGAACAAATTATAAAGTTCTTTAGAATAATTTTTCTGATTCAAAATATTCTCCACCTAAAAGAAATCAGGGACTAAGTTATGGCACTGCTTTTCAGAAATTGCTACATATTGTACATTGCCAGCCATGAGACTTTATAAATTTCTGTACATTAACAAGCAGTGAACTTAAATCTAAAGAAGTTACGATTTTTACCATGCAGGAATGACAAATTAAGCCTATTCATATGCTATTGTATAATTTGATTAAACAGTCAACACTCAAGTTTAGTTTATAAGAATTCTTGGTAAAATTTTTAAAAGTAAAAAAAAAGTCTCCTTTAGAAAACAAGCAAAGAATACTTCAGAACTTGACAGTTTAAGTATTTTTACATGTAGAAAAAGGTTAAAAACAACTAAGAAAAAGCATCATCACACTGCAGCTTTATGATGAGCAGAGACCCTTTGTTTTCTTATTTTACTCAGACAGCAGCTGGCCAAAAGTCATCCAAATAATTTTACTCCACTCTCTTTCTATGGCCCAGTTGCTGACAATCCAACATCAGTGCCTCACAAAACTTTATGCCAGGTTATGATCGTGGACTTAAATCTGGTGTGGTACAACAAAAAAGACACATGGCCATAACCCTGTTTGGAGAGCCAAGTTACCCCAACAGGGATGTAAGTGTGCAGGTATCCACCTGCACACTGTGTTCGAGTCAGCAGGGTTTGCACACAGACAGGAAAAAAACATACAAATCTGAGTGCAGAATGAGAGCCCTGGACTGCAAAGATGCTAATAAACTTAATTTGAATGTTCCAACAGTAGCATAGAAGCCCTTCGGGGAAAAAAACCAAAACAAACCAAAACAACAAACCAAACCAAAAACATTCAGTGCATTTTTGCATCTGATTTTTGAAAGAAGTGAACACAACAACTTAGAGCTGTAGAAGAGAAAGAAATGCAAAGGGTTTCTTTTTCTTTGAAGTATTTAGAGTTTTCTTACAGAAGTGAAACAAATGTTTGAGTTAAAACTAACCGTAAGAAGTTAAGTCTCTCCTGTACTTCCTGCACATGACTGTATCTGCTTCCTGGTCTTACAGTTTGAGGATCATATTCCCCATGCTCTGCAAATAAAAAGTTTTATCAGACAAGACATTCAGAAAAGGCATGGTGACTACACAAGACAGGATGTGTTTGAAGACCTGTTATACAAAATATAATCAAAGCCACTCAAAACCCAGTAAATTTTCAGTGAGATATTTGAAAAGTTTTCACCAATTAATATTTCATCCTAAATTAAAATGAGTATAGGCAAAGACTACCGAGGTCTATGATCAAATCAACAATTACGTGCAGATACATGTGCCCATTGTTCAGTATAAGGAAAGTATTACAGAAAAATTAAGGAATTGCACTCCACTTACTCAAATCAATTTTTCCTAATTTTAAGCAGTCAGTTTGAATTCAGAAGTCAGTTAAAAATGAAAGTATACCAAGCATATAATTCAGATTATCCAGTGGTTTTTTTCTGAGGATGCTTTAGTTTTTCTACTACAGAGCATATTTTCCTAAATTTAAGTGTTCTATTTTTAGGCTTTTTCCTCTCCAGAGGAAATAATTACTCCATTTCTTTAACACCTTTAATAAGTAGCTGTGTACATGACATCACTCAGAGGGAGAAAATATAAGACAACTTTATCTACTGCAAGTTTGCAGATACAAGACCCGAATGCCTGTAATACTGACAACCTTGAAATGGAAGTAATTTGAAAGTCAGATAAGAAGTTGAACTTTTACCTGCATTTTGTCAAATCTCAGCAAAATATTTTGCTTCACAGGAACACAGGTTTTGATGTGGTTTTGTTTGGTGTTAGTTTTGTTGTTTGGGTATTTTTAATTAAAGAGATACAATCTAGATCTCTACATGCATTACCTTCATCTATACTAGCAGTAGTTCATCATGACACATGTCCATTATGACAGCTCCATTATATATTAATTAATGCAGTGTTTCTTATTTGCAAAAATGTACAGATTGCCTTTAGCTAAGATGACCCAGCCATGATAAACTGTATCATGAAAACATCAAGACTAATACTAGAATTTATCTTCAGAGCTGAAAATCAGTAACTCTCATATCAGGGAGGGGAAAAAAATACAAACCAGTCTAACAGCTGAAGTGCACCAGTGTTTCAAAATTAAGAGAAAAATAATTGGCATAATGCTCTCTATATCCAAGTCTAAAAGGTACATTATCTTAAAAATAAAATAAAAGGGGAAACAGAAGACTTAGTAGTTAACTGACGTCTGCAAAACCGGAGACATTGTGCTCACTACAAATCCCTCAGAATTTTAAATTATAACCCTAATGAAGTAATCATAAATGGGCAACTACTGAAAGAAGAAATATGAAAAAAAAAATCTGAAGAATGAATATAAAGGTAGCCAAAGAAAAATTATTTCAATATTACAGTCAGAGAACTTGCAAAATGGGCTGTGGCTCCAGAATAAGACACAATTAGGGCAGATAAGCATATTGCAGAGAAATTAAAACTAGTTACTTGAAGTGCTGGGGGTTCTGGGTGGGTTTGTTTGATTTTTTTTTTGGTTGAGTGGGAGGTGGTGGTTTCACTATGGGGACTATATGGGATTTCTGTTCCTGGCTGGAGTTTAATTCCCAGCCACAACACCAACACTGGCAATGACAGCACAACTCAAGTATTCAAAACCAGCCAGTTGTCCGAAGGCAGTATGGATGCACTTCAGAATTCTGAAACACTCTGAACTACAAAAAAATTCTGACTCCCTAAATATTCCCTGTATCAGATTCTTTTTAATCTGTGCATCCCACAGCAAGTTCAAGCGTGATCTCCTTAAAAATTCTTTTTACATATTGGAGCAGAAGAATGAACAGAGAAATTACGGATCAAAAAATGACTGGTTGAAAATTTATGTCTAATTAGCGATAAACACACATGGAAGATCATATGGCATAATTTCCACAAATAATTACATTTCAATAACACTGGGGTTTTTTTACTACTTCATAAAAGCAGAAGATAAAGGAGAACTGACTAGCAGTCTTTAAAAATTTCTCAACGGTCTTTGATAAATCATCAAAAAGATGAAACTGTGACCTCCTTCAGGACTACAGAATGTAATAGCAGTTGTCTCATCTCATGGAGGACTTTGCTGAGTTGGAGGAAAAGGTGAGGTCAGTAGGAGGGAAAATAATAAAGCGTGGAAAAAATTCAGAAACATAGATCAGTCTTCTCTTTAAATTTTAAAAAAGCAAACATATAAAAGGGAGTATCACAGAAAATGCTATGCATTAGTGAGTAACAGGAGAATAGGAACACTATTCTCCATCACAGAATACAACCATGGAAACCTTCAAGGAAAACAAAAATATGACAAATTCAAAATTAATTTTAGAATATCCAAAATTACGCAATAATTGCAGTGTTAACTGCCAAAGAGATCTGTTGACAACTGGAATTTTTATTTCCATGGCATTTTTTGACCTGTGCTGTCTGGCTGTTTGCCTTGAATTTTCTCCCTCTATCTCATTCACCTTCTCCAGCCAAGCTTAATTCCACAGCCTCCAGTTCTTTCTGTCCTCACATACATAATCTTCTTTCTTCTCCTTTCATTTATTCCCTTTCATTTATATACCCCCCTGGCATATTTTCTCCTCCTCCACAAAGGCACAGAAGACAAACTTCGCAGTGCTCTATGTTCTGCTCTATTTAGTATATAGAGCTGAAAATTAAAGAGTTTTTGCACAGGAACTGTGTCTTACAATATTCATACAGTATCTGGAACATTAGGAGGTATTTTCTGGTTGCCCTTAATAATATAATAAAGCATCTAATGAAAAAAGTCCACGTTATTATTCATCTGGTTTTGTTCTCTGATGCAAATGAGAAGTTCTGCAGCAGCTTTGTCTCAAGAAAGCATAATTTAATTGCTTTGTAATTAGATTAGGTTTAAGCCCTTTACACACATGTAATTCCTATCACATTGAAGATGTTCATATTCCCACTTAACTGAGTCACTATTGTTGGGGAGGGGCAGGGCAATGGGATGTGACTGAAATTAAATCAATAACAATTCATACACCAATGGTATGTGTAGGCTATTTTTGGACAAAACAGCACTGCATTGGAATACAGCTGCTGATTATGTTTCCTTCCTAAAACTGAAGCTGTATCCCAGATTTCATAGTTGGCCAAAGTCCAAGAGAAAGAAAAACAGGATCACAAACTGTAAGACATCGATATAGTTAAAATGTGAAGTTCACTGCAAATAAAATGGCACTTTTGCATCACATTAGCAAAGCTGAAGAGCACTCCAACAGCCTACAGAAGTTACATGACTAACACTTGTTCCATTCCACCTTCCTGTGAAGACTAAGCCTAAGACAGTATGGCTTAAGAACAGACCAAATAATTTAGTACTATTTTAACATTAATTAGTGCAATGTCATCATTAATTAAGGAACCTAAATTAGAGTAATACCCCCATGTATTCCTGAACAGAGAAATGTCTTTGCACTGTGCAGATTTAACTGAATGCCATTCTCACTGATTTAAACCTGGCTGAAGTGACCATCTTCATAGAGCACCAGGATTCACACAAGTCCTCAAGGACGTACTTTGGATATCTTTTATATAATATATATATATTGAGTACTCCAAAATGAAAAAAATTCCAAAATTAAAGGTGCCCAGGCAACCTTCCCAAGTGCTGTAAGACACAAACTTCAGAATATGCAAACACCCTGTCCTCTCTATAGACAATCTACACTGGATTCCTCCATAACACACTGTCTCATATTTGAGATGCAACTGAAAGGCTGGCAGGGTGTTACGATGCCAGGGTAGAACGGTCCCTGGTTCCAGTCAGTAAAGTCAGTGATGGGAAGGAAGGGTGTAAATCTTGTCCTTTCACTTCTGTTGGCTTAATTTTATACTAAAATACTGTGATCCAGTGTAACAAGGAGCTTCCTGGTCTGCCATTCTTCTTCCCTTCTGCACTTCTACCTCAACAGATAAAAGTTAATCCAGAGCAAGAGGGTAAATTCAGCAAAGGGCTGAGTTTAGCCGAAAATATATAAACACTAAGATAACGTGCTGCCAAAATGCTTCCAGTAATAATCATAGTGAGAAAACAACTGAACAGATGAACGGAAATGAGAGTCACCTGGTAAAAAGAAACGGTATCCCCTATGATTTAAAATCCTTCTCCCTGACAAATTTCAAATACTGCCTTCAAACAGAGGTGATTAAAACAAGTTCTCAAAGGAGCCTTCAAAAATTCAAAACTAGTTTTACTACTAGGATTTTCCACTAAAATAACTACACTAGCCTAAGTAGGGCAAGATGATGTTTATCAATCCGCACGTAAATGAGAGCTGCCACTTTCTCATATTCTACTATAAAACACACGTTTTCAATCATAAAAAAGGAAAAAAATATCATTTTAAGCTTTTCTTACCCAATCAGACACCATAAAGGCTATCAACTACAAAGGCTATCAACTCCAAAGATACTTGAAAATTAAACAAATAAATTTCATAGTTATTTTATTATGGGAATTTGCTTTTAACTCCGTTTTCAGCTGAAGTTTTCATACACTCTATCAGGCAAATTTTTTGTTCAAACTTACCTTTTGCATACTGCCTCATGCTTTCCATATAGGCAGAGAGATTTTCTGCAACCAATGTAACTAGGGCGTGATTGTGCTGAAGTTGATTGATTAAGTCATGTCGGTAAAACATGTGGGGACTTCGCTGAGTTTGACTGAAATTAAAACGCAAGTGTTACAAGAAATCAGAGCAGCCTTGCACCTAACAGTTCAGAAATCACTTGAAGAAAACAATCTTTGATGCAAGTGCCTAAAAGATCACAAATAGGAATCATATTAAGTTTCTGACAATACTTTTTCTTTCTTTTCTCCTGACGTGCCAACAGCTCTTGCAAGTTATTAAAAGCAGCAAACTTGTGAGGATTATACAGTTAAAATATGTATGGAAAAATACCAAAGTCATGTGAGCAGCTGAGTGTGCTGGAGGGAGAATATCTGCACCATGACAGAACAGAGAATAAAATACCTGCCCACAAGGTGCACAGTAATGACAGAGACCCTCACCTGTAGTATAACTACAACACACATACCCACAGTTTCTTCCTCAGCCATCTGATACTCTTTTCTATATTTAATATTAAAACACTAAGTAAAACTCAAGACCATAGTGAAAGAACACTAGCCAATAAACACAGTTATTTCAACACTTAAAAACCCCTGCAAACAGTATTGATTTTTTTTCTAACAATATCTATCTGACAAAAAATGTTGGCTCAAACAAAAAAAAAAACAGTTACACAGAG
Organism: Scytalopus superciliaris; assembly: GCA_013400415.1. Classification (NCBI taxonomy): domain Eukaryota; kingdom Metazoa; phylum Chordata; class Aves; order Passeriformes; family Rhinocryptidae; genus Scytalopus; species Scytalopus superciliaris. The sequence goes on from VXBX01001163.1 coordinate 528,369, forward strand.
CATACAGCCAAAAAAAATCCAGAAAGTTCAAGAAAAGAAATATCCCAAATAAATAATTACACTGTAAGTTCAAGACCTGATGAAAAATGCTGCTCTTAAACGACACTAGACATATTTAGATTACAAAAGTAAACTGCTGGAGCTTGGGTCCAAGACCCACATGCCATGAACACTACCAAAGTTCTAGAATCTGGGGACTCATCACCTCTGCAGAACACTCTCAAAATGTCTCAGCTGCTGTTGCTGTAGATCAGAGCACTGATCTTGACTGCATAAACAAGGCAAACCAGTGCTGCTCTTACATGGGAAAGAGAAAAAAAGAAAACAAGTGGGTGTCAGGGGGAGAGTGGCATTCCTCATTAGCACTCAGCTGATCCCATAGCCTGCTCTGAGGAAATAAAAATGTCATTTGAGAATTCTTCTCCTTCCCTTCAACACTCCAGAAAGTAGACCCCAGAATTAGCTGAATGGATTACAGATAGGAATTCCTCCCTAGGAAATTGGGTCTCTGTACTATATACCTACAGCACTCTACAGTATTGCCACACTTTAGAGAACAGTGGGGAAGGCAAGAAATCCCAGTTCCAGCATCAGCCGACCATGATCTTGCAGCTGATAACCACATTTCACTGTAGATGTAACAACAACAGATAAACTGACTCACTGGGCCACAGATCAATCTGGGTTTAAAAGACAGAAGCCATCAACACTCTGCCAATAATTTTTTTATCTGCAACCAAGAGAATTTGCCCTGCCAAGCACTGTGGTCTTCAGAAGATTCAAGTTTCATAATATGCAGAAATTTCTAAAACAGTATGAAAGGGGCACTGAAAACACAAATTGTGTTAAAAAAATCCCAAAGACTGAGACATTTGTCAGAGAGAAAACAAAATGGATGGAAGCCTGAAAGAAAAAATGTACAGGACTTCATATACTCAGAGAGAACAATTTGTTTTCACTTTAAGAAATTTTCCAATTATGCTTCATTCCATCTCCACCAACCCCCAATACTCAGAATAAACCAGCAGCAAACTCAGCAAAAGACTGTATGTCTCTATTTTAGTAGCTACACAAGATCTTACCTCCAAACAGAGCTATATTCACAAAGGGTAACAGTAAATAAGAACATTGACTATTTGGAAAATACGTATGATGAAACAACTGAAGAACAAACAGAGCTTAGACTGGGTGTTTTGCAGAATTAACATATTGGAATGTGTACTTATATTCATAAAACTATGCATTTGTATCAATCTTACAAAGTATAGAAAAATGAAAGCTTTATCAGAAAAAGACCACAACGTTCTGTGTTAAGTATTTTTTTACTTCTTTCTCAACCACATGCACAAACATTAAATTTGCACACAGGCTCATCTTGGTTAGCAACTCCTTCTAAAAGCTGAATAATTGTAATAACTAGACTTAGCAGCTATGAGTTGTGAATTGCACCATAGTGTTTGTGAGCAACATCTAAGATGTTCTTTTGACCATCTGCTGGGATTGAGTCAAAGGCAAAATGACTGTCTAGGTACAGGAAAAAAAGCTGATCTGACAAGATTTTCTAGCATGTTTTCTAGTATTAAATTCCACATGTAACAAAAATTTTCCTTAACCATCTAAGGTTAGACTATATGATGATGTTGCCATTAGAACACACTCATTTAATGTTTAATATTAATACACATTAGTTACTACACACTCAGCGATGTGTAACAATTGAGGAGTATGAAACATTGAAACTAACAGCAAAAGTCATATTTTCATTATGTTTCTACTAAATGAATACCAAAAGCCAATGTACAAAAAGAAAAAAATAGCATTTTGAAAGGGATGACAAAGTATTCTGGAAATACGAAAAAGGACATTTCATAGTCAGAATGTTTATTTGCTAAAAAAATATTGGCAAATTGACAACGGTGAAATTCTAAACAACCTAATTTAAATGGATTATTAATCTGCACATGTAACTTGCCCAACATGATACTGCACATATAACTCAGCTTTTGAAGATGAGAGTTGTGCTAAATGAACAAACGGTATGTATCATTAAAAAAGTGCAGACATTAAAAATCCAGACAGCAGTGACTTATGCCAGGAAATTCTATTACTCAGGCTAAAAAGTTACTTGAAGCATTGTTGTTGCCTTACACCACTAACAAAACCCCTGAACTCTCAATGCTCAGTTAATTTTTCTGGGCAAGGAATTCAGGACACGGATCTTCTACTGCTTGAGTAGATACAGGTCAAAATTATGTGCTTGACACTGGTCTATGGGAGGCTCTACCTCCATCAGCCAACACAGAGAAAATTAAGATGATTAATTAACTGTACACTAAAGATCAGTATGTTGAGTAATACACTCTTCCTCAGTATTGATAAGCACCCTTCCACCTGTAAGAGTCCTTGCACTTACATAAGAATTATTTTCTGTTGTAATTCTGGTTAAGCTGAACTTCCCAAAACATGCAGCATTTCTCTGTGGTCAGGCACCTAAATTTTGCCAAATCAACTGTATAACCAACTTTGTTCAACTGCATGAATAACTAGCAACACTTAAAACCTTGCTCTCAAAAGAATTTCTACAGTGCCAATGGCATAAGATAATTTATACTTATTTTTGCCAAGAATCAGCAGCCTTTGCTGTTTTAGATTAACTTTTCATTGCCAGTGCCAATCAACTGAATCACCCCAAAAGAGCAGCATAAAGAATATGGGATTAATGTTGCAGACAGAAAGCTCTGTGACATATTGTTGCGACAGTTGTCACAAACACCTGTTTTGACCTATTTTTGATCCAAGTTCTAGAAGGATGTTAGGCATTAAAGTTCTAAGTCAGATAAGGTAAGCTGGTAGGAACAGCTATGGGATGCATGCATTGCAATTCCTAAACCATAGCAGTATTAAGAGTTACCAGAAAACTAAGAGGACTGGAAAGACACCGAGTAGTTCAAAATTATGTTTTCACTTAGTAGGTTTCCCTGTCATCTGAGCAGTAACACTGCCTGACCAAAAAGCCTCCCTCAACAGTATCTTGCTAACAACAGATTCTCCACAGGAGGAGGTCTCAGTAAGTCCCTTGATTAAAACATTCAATTCAAAATTTAGTTTCCTGCCACATTTGTTTTCAAATCCTGCATAAATATGTTATAACATACTGCAATGCAGACTGCGTGGAAATCTGACGAAGAGATGGTCTGATAAACAAAGAGGAGAGACATTCAAGCCATATAACTACACAGGCCATACAGGAAACCTAAACTTTCACAATCATAAAGAAATTCAGTTCCTCCAAAGATTACTTCAGAGCTGAAACCCAAACTGAAGCCGTGAATGAGCTCTGCTTCAGCAATTACTTAAAGCAAAGCATCTTTGTTAAGGCACTGTGTTAAAAGCAATCAAATTGAACAATTACTCCAAATAGCCAGGTAGCTTGATTTGCCTGATTTTACAGCATGACAAAAGTTAAGGACTCCAAGACACAGAAAACAGGCTTTTCTGCTAATTAGCAGGTAACTCTGTGACCTTGCTGGATAAACCTCAAGCAATCATTAATGTGAAACTGCAAAGGATTAAAATGTAATGAAAAATTGAGAAATATGTTGCAAACTAAATGAATAAAGAAACTTCCAAATGCCAGGAATGCAGTATTATCACAACTCCTGAAAATGGTATCAGCAAGAAGATAGCATTGTGCAAACTGAGCCTTATTTTCCACAACTTTCCCTGACTTGATCCTCCTTGTAAGCCAGCTGTAATAGCAACATTGATTTGAATAGCTTACCTGCCAACAAGAATTAAAACAAAGCAATTGTGCAACACTGATAAGCAAACAGTATTTTCTGAAGTTTGTAAAAATTCTGAGGTGGATACAAATACTGCTATGGGCACAGAATCTCAGCTATTTCTCATATGAGACGACATTTAAAATAATTAAAACAAGCACTTCGGCTTTATCAAGTCCAAACACACAACAGCTTTTCATTTTCTCTTCCTTTTAAAGACAAACATCAAATGAACTCCCCACAAAACAAGCAAACCCCCTCCCCCAGTAAAACAAATCCCACAGATTTCTAATCTATTCTGTTCAGGAGAGAAGATCAGTAGAGTATTTCTCCCAGATCAAAAACTCACCTTTGATTTCACGTATATGAACTAGATGACCTGCGTGAAATTGTCATCAAAGAACAGGGATGAGGGGGGTATGTTTGTGTGTGTGTGTATGTACATGCATACATCCACACTGACAATATATTTATACTTAGGACACTAATTCCATTGTTAGGCAGGGAAGTACATGAAGAAAAACAAACTCAGGTTTTCCACTAGATACTATCATAAAAAACTAATAAAATCATGTTTGAAGAAGTAATTAATGGTCTCTTACTGAACTTAGGTGTCTGAATTTTTAGAGACTATTTATACACACTAAAACAAACTGAAGAACATCTTCCAACACAGGTTATGGTTTTACCTAAAGTTTACCGACCTCTTGTAAAAAAAAAAAAGAAAATTAAATTTGCTTTATCCCAATCCATCCAACTTTTAACAGACGAAATTTTGTTTGCATTCAATTCTTACCTCAAGTTCTGTGGTGCTTCACCAAACAAACTGCAAATTTCTCTAATTTGTTTCAGTGCAGGAATGACCCATTTGTCATTTGTGCGAAGTTCTTCTATAAAACGATCTATCCACTGGATCTTTTGTGTATCTCGATCCTTAGAGAACACCAGTTTACAATCAAAATCAAGTAGATTGCAGAACTATCGTAATTCCCTTAATTTGTTTCCAAGATAGAACAAACATACAAAGCCAATAAATACTGCATCACCTGAGTTCTGGAGCACGTAAGCATAAGCAAAGTATCTGAGCAGCACGACATGCTGGCAGGAGCCACACACTGTGTTGCAAACCCCTTGCCTTCAAGCACTCAGTACATATTTAAGAAGTGCTTAAATAATTTGCTCACTCTTCTTTCATTTATTTCTATTCACTAATAAGGGCTTACTGGAAAAAAAAAAAACCACCAAAACAAATCAGCATAATCCAGTTTGGGAAAAAGCTGGGGGAGAAGGGGGCTGCTTTTCCTTTCTCCCTATTTACTCTGGTATGGCTCTTTTCCAATTCTTCCAGTGTGCTCATTACAGTATGTGCATGACAATTGCAACAAGACAGGCAAATTGATGAATTTCAACTCTCTCCAGATAAAGCACAAACTGTGCTAATTAACACATGTCCCATAACATTTTAAAAGTACCAGGATGCTGGTAGAAAAATAGAAATCTATGATAAGGCACACTTTCATTAAATTATCAAATCCCTTCAATTTTTCATGGGAAATGGAGAGAAACTCAGTGACTTCTTTCACAGTAGAACATACCACGCTACTCACCTGTGAACAGCTGTAATCTAAGATTTTAATATGGGCACTAAGAGCCTGGTCCATGATATCAACTGGTACATCATCACTGTGAGCCAAATTCCACAAAAGGTTCAGCACTTTGTGTGCCATCACACCGTCCTTGTCATCCTCTGCAAGGCGACGAATCAACTCAAGCAATTTCTCACGCTGCTTTTTGCTTGCATTCGTCCAACTTGCCTAAGAAAACATTAAAAAAGAAATTACAAAAACCAGTCTTTTTTTTTTTTAAATTCCATACATAACCTGCACCATTAACAAATGATGCAACAATAAAGTGATGCAATTACACAAAGAACTTTCACATCCATTTCTTTCATTAAAAATAAATAGCACATTAGAGCAATACCCAAGCCAGACAGAACTGAAGAGCTCTGCTAGTATTTACAGCTGAAGTGTATTCTACTTGAGGCTTAAAAAAAGGCAGCTCTTTTTTTAAAGATCATAGATGTGCTTGTAAAAGTTAACATTACCACTGACAAGTTCACCAATAGTCAGAGTGGACTTAGCTGCTTCTTGCAAATGCTTTCACAAAACTCAGGTGCTTATTCTTAAAAGACCTCTTAAATGACTTATAATCACTTGATTACATGAGCAAAATTTTAATACCACTTGTGCCTCTGACTGAAACATGTCCTCTGAATTAAATTAACCTCTTTCTTAGTAAGTTTTCAATGTAGCATCACTTTATATCTGTCTCTCAAGATCAGACACAACAGTTAATACATAGAATTTCTGAGTACTGAGTTTAGTATCTGAACTATGGAGCATTAGACCCATATTCACCAGACTCCAGAACATTATTAATGAGAGCACAAATTGCATGTAAGCCAAAATACACCTATAATGCATTAATCTAAAAACAGAAAACAGACTCTGCAAAGCTGGCTTGCATTCTCTAGTACAGCAGATCATGTCCTAAAAGTGAAACAGTAAAACAAACCAGAGAGCACCACTACTAGAAGCTGTAAATGAGAAATGTTATACATAAAAAGCTTGTGAGTAACTGAACGTTCAGAATCAAGTTGTTTTGTGATTTCAGTCAAATGTTTACAAACACTCAACCTTATCTTGCCGGGACTGTTTCATTCTGTATGTATGCTAACAGAGAAAAATTATTACATGATAAAGAGGAAGTTGGGGGAGCGGGGAACGGAAGTCCTTGATCTCCTCTGCTGAAAGATCAAAAGTAGCACTGCCTGGTAAACCTGACAAAGCCTTCTCTAATGCAAGGAGAAAAACATAATTTACTAAATCACCAAGACTTATTAATATGGAACAAAAGAAAAAAGGTATTTAAGATAAAAGACTGATTTTTCTATTACTCCTAGGATTGCTAGAAGTAACTTCAATACTACAGATTTCAACAGATGTGCATTATTACCCCACAGTGTCCAAACCAGAAAACAAAACTGCCTACTGAACAACCATAATTAGCCTTTCTTTTAGACAGGAAATAAATCGAAAATCTCACAAGGAGTGCTCAGTAAAGAACAGCATTTCTAGAATTAAAGCATTACAGATTGTTGCTACATATTAAGAAGTCTTCTAACACACAGAAACTGACCGTATCTAAAATAAGTAGAAAGTAAGACACTGAAAAAGCCACAAATCTGCATGCAACCTCACAGCCCGTTTCCTGAGTACAGCCAAAACATGCATAGTTACCTTAAAACAGTCAAACAGGTGATCAAGCTGTTCAGGAGAGAAATCCCAAGCTAATTTTGCGAGGAGATCATGTACATTTTTTACAATGGCTTCATGTTTTCCTGCCTGTCAAGAAGAGAAAAAGAATCCACCACCATTTGTAGCAATTCATATTAACTCAAGCAGCAAGACATCCAACATCATTTCTACAAGCAGACTGTTTGAGGTGGCCAGCAAGAAGAGCTGACGTTGTGGGAGCAGCAGGACAAACCCAATACTTGCTTCACTGGGAATTCACAACATTTAGATTTCCCTTGTGTTTATAAGTATTTAAGTGTGAGCTGTGTGTGTGTACAAGTATTTATTTAGAATATAAATACTGCAGCATCACAGTATTTTTTTTTGCTGTTACAAAAGCAAGCTGGGACAGTGAACAAAAACTCTAAAAGGGTATTTTAACAAATCAGTATTTTAATTTAATGTTGTTTTGTGTGTTCGTTTTTTATTTTTCTTTAATAAGGAAAGACTCAAAATCAACTTCTGCAATGAATTTCATTGAAGTGTTTTAACTGTAAACCAATTTTTAGTATTTCCACATAGTTTCTCAGGCTGAAGTACTTCCTCTGTGCTAGTGGATTCATGGACAACTAAACCTTTCTATTACAAACAACTTGTTGGCAGACAACATTTTAGAGTCCAGCAGTTTCTAATCTTACAAATCTAACCATCAAGCAACTAAGGACAAGATGTTGAGTGTTCTACTAGACACGGTTTCAACCCAGAGTTTGGTGTACATCACAATTTTGACACTTAAGGATGAAGACAATAAGGGGGGAAAAGCTAGTTTCATTCTGAGCATGAAGAAAATTTTCTGCTCAGGCTGGAAAATGTATCATGTACTTTACATCTGCACTCAAAACCAACAAATTTGGACTATGTGAATCAACAGTTGATTTACTATAGAAAATTTCCTGGTAAGCACAGCATTAAAAAATGCAAAGCAAATACAGAGAATACACATTCTGATGTAATTAATCTTGTACACTATTAAAAATACATGCATAAGCAGTTTTGAAATTCAATTCCTTCTAAAAGCTTGCATCAGTAATTCACTTAAAAACAAAAACCAGACTAATAGCTTTGTTACATGCTGTGCCTTATATTCTTTATAGTGTCCCATAAACTTTCATTTAAAAAAAAAAAAGGGAATATAAGTAGTAATGTTCATTTTCATGTTATGGGTCACATTTTGAAAGGAGCAATGAGTAAACCCACTTGAGTTTACAAAACATTGTATAATTTTTTTAATCTTGCCAGACCATTTCCTGAATAAAAAGAAAAACTGAGATCATGCAGGGCAGAAAGAGCATCTACAACATAACACATAAAAGGAGAAGTATGCACAGCTCCTGGGGGAGCAAGAAGAGTAAGAGTAAGGCAATCTTGTCTCGGGAGGTTTTTGACAGACATGTGGAAGCAGTACCAGACAGTGCGAGGAGGTAAGACACGTGGTGCCTGACCCGGCCAGCTTGCTGTGCAGAAGCAGGGAAGTGCCTATAAAGCTCCAATTAAATACTCCACAATAACGAGACCTCAACCTCTGCCATTTTGTGTCTTGTCCAGCTGGATCTTTCCCTGCAATTCCAGAGGCTGCAACTTAATGCTTGCCTTTAGAGACATCCAACTTTATTCCTTGAATCGAATACACTTCTGTACTGTGAACACAGGCTTTGTAAGACACGAAAACACTCCAATAAAATTAAAACTTAGATTGCCTACAGGAGGCAAAAGCAGCATGACTGTATTACTTTAACAAACTACTTATGTTTACTTTACACCTTACTAAGATTCTGTGGTGCATGTTCACCCTCTAAAACCAGGCAGCACCACAGCAGCTCAAGCCCAAAAGCAAAACCTCACCACTGCTGCAGAGGCCAAGCTAAAATAACCTGCCTGTTATATAAAGCTACACAGTAAATCAACTCCTCGCTACTGAATTTCATGCTCCAGCTGCTCTTAGAACAGTCATTTAATAAGAACTCCTAAAAACTACTGTATGCAGGGAGTAGTGAAGTTGGTAAAGATCATTCTGTACTAGCAGATTTTGGTAGTCTTAATTCTGTAGTCCATTTTAATTTCATGGCTAAAGCTACAGTGAAACCATCTACCTGAAAGAGAGCTACTTTCACACACAAGAAAAAACACAAGGTAAAACTACAGCAAGACCACTGAAGTGAGCAGAGCAAACTGGGTATTTAAGGGCATGGGAGACTTCCTAAACCACTCCCATTTATTCATTCCTAGTTTGCTGTTTGGTTTTTTTCCCCAACTGTTGGGGACTATCCCTACCTTTTAGGGGGTTCTACCACTTGTTCAGACTTCTCTGGAAGGGTAGCAAGTTTGACTTCAACTAACTTATCCACATCCATGTTCAGGCACTAGGAGCAATGTAATTGCTTGGAAAACATTTTTCCCAAATTTCAGAAAATTTTTTCCCCCCCTCTTACTAAAAGTGAGGCTCTAACATAGCTAAAATAAACCTACTGATAGTAAACTAACCTATCAAAGTCTCTTTTTTTGTGCCACAGACATCTTGTAGTCTGGAAATATCTGCAGACCACAAACCAAAAACTAACTGTACTCACAGATCTTAATTCAAGTAATCTGTGTATTGCTGTGTTACGTGATAAAATTTTCTGAACAAGATTTTGGGGTAATGAGAAAAGACTCTATTGAGTTTCAGCCTGTGCAGGTACTATCAGGATGGAACTGAAGTCTAGACATTATGAAGTTAGTTGAACCAGTCCCAAGTGTTTGAAGTGTAAGCTGGAAATAGTACAGGGACACCTGGGTAAGTCACTTAAGCCAAACTGTAATGTTTTCAGAACAGCATGAACACGTGTAAACCAGGGATACAATACTATCCAGCCTTCGGATCAGCCCTTGTCATGGTGTAACTCCAGCTGGCAAGGAAGCACCACAGAGGTGCTCACTCACACTCCACCCCACACAGTGGGATGGGGGAAGAGAATCAGGAGGGTAAAAGTGAGAAAACTCATGGGTTGAGACAAACAGGTAAATCTTTTGCTTTACTTACATAGTTATATAAGCTACTGTGAAGAAATTTAACTCTCTCCCTGCCCAAACCAGTACAGCCCTCTGTCTTGTTAATCAGATTTAGCCCTCCCACACTCGAAAGACTGGCCTGAGGGCTTCCTCATAATCAAGAGTTTCACTACCGATTACTTATGAATAAGGATCTATGTACTCATGCTTGCTTCTATCCTAAAATTACTTTATTTTCTGTATTGTCAGTAACTCTTTAATGATTTTATCTCTTTAGCTGCCCATTCTGTTTATTAAGCTCATGCAGCCCGCAGCTAGGAAGAACCAGCTTCACCTATCATTTAAGTAAACAAGTCAATATTGCAAAATTTGTAATTTTTCAATAAGAATCCTTACAACACAATGGAAAGTATTTGCAGTTAAACAACTTCTGGAACACTCATTATTATAAGCCTTATTAATCACTCCCTAGCCAAGAAAAATTTACACAACTGCAGTGAACTCAGGGATCAGCAATAGGTATTATCAATGCATTTTGAGATTATTAAGTTATCATTTATCATGTCTTTGCTCAACATTGAGGGTTCCTTAATACTCAGAGAGAGTAACTTTTGCACCATGTTCTAAACCGTTCCTTCAGACTTCACATGTATGTGTAACTGACCCCTTCCACTGAACACATTTGAGAAGGCAACTTTCAGTTCCAGGACCCAAAAAGGAACACCATTTGATTTTGAGTTTTTCTTTAGCTTTGTCTGACACCACGAAAAAGAAGCCCAGGTTGTCTTCTCAATGCAAGACAAACAACAAGATCCCCCCTCTGCGCAGTAGCCAACAAGCAGCTGAATTACTTACCTGTGCAGCCCAAATGTTGTCAAGATCCTGCAAAGTGAGGGCTTTCTCTTTGATGACAAAACGGAGAATTTTTTCTAACTTCTCTACATATTGAGGTTGATGAAGACTATCTCTTAACACAATTGATAAAATATTGTTCTGCTGGATCCATTCCTGAATATAAAAAAAAAAAAAAAGGAAGTGCCATCTCAAATTATTCAGGTGCCATAACTGATATTTAAACTACAAAGAAAAAAAATCAACCCACTACAGATTAAGCAAGAAAGCAGTACAAGAGGAAGGTATTTATCTCTAACTTTAATTTTCTCTTTAAAAAAAAAGAAAATCAGCATTTTAAATAATCCATTATGCTCGTCACTGTGATATCTTAAGGGGAATTTTTTTTCAAGCATATTAAAATCATGAACTCAAGGCATAAAAATGTTCAAACAACTTCAAACTTGAGAAGCCAATGTGAAGAACAGTTAACTCTTCTATTCAAGGAACAGAATTTTTATGTTCCAATTCACAGTCATTAAATATCAAAACCAAATTGTTTAAGACACTTCTAACTTTACTGCTATGCCTACAGTATATCCCATAAAAAGGACATAAGTACTCAAACATAAAAAGGATTAGACTATTTCGGTACTGTCACTTACAGGGTTTTTGAAATGCTTCTAATTGAATTAAGAGACAAATATTCAAGCCAGATTTAAGTAGTATTTTTCAGTGGTGGCACTGACACAGTCAGACTGTTTTGTTCCAACTGAAGCAAAAGAGGGTGTTGCTTTGACCACCCAAAGAGGAAACAAACACAGTATTGTACCTTTCACTGGTCTTGATTACAGACTTACAAGATTCAACCTTGTCTTGTGAAATACTTAAATCTACAAGTTTTCATTTAAAAATACAGGTCTTGTCTGAGATGCCAAACTATAGGGAATATGTAAAAAAGAGACTTATTTCCTCCTATTGCTTTAAAAAAAAAGTCAAACTTTAGTTATTCTTTCTTGTCAGATGTCCTTTTGTAGATTACAAACCTCACAACAGGTGGCCAGTCACAGAAATGGGGCAGAACAGTATATAAAAATGACTTAACATAACTAAATTTCACAAAGATGAAGGAAAAAAAATCATTCTCATTTTAACTCTATAAATACTCATTTTCATAGTTCCCTAGATATGCTTTCAAGCACCAATGTTCCAAATACATAATATTAAATAAAACAAAAATGTGACACCTGGAACTTTCTGCGCCACAGAATCCAGCTTCTGACATGTGAAAAGCAGAAGCTGGAACTCCAGTGAGAAAAAGCTGACACACAAAGCCCAGACTACATCCTTATTTAAATAATCATTCAATTTCCACTATGGCCCTAAAGTTTCAAATTAATCACACTTTTTTTTACCTAGGTTCATTGGGGTTTTTAAAACACTGTATAAAACCCGCAATTACTGAAGGATCCATTTCTGAGGCATGCTTTCTGCAGCACTGAAAAATAATTCTCAACAGCAGCTTTGACACAAATATAGTAGTTTTTCTCAGAAAATTTACTATTAAAATGACTTATTACCCTCACATGACACCTGCTGTTGCTAACACTAGATATGAACGTAACCAGTGTGTGCTGGATCCACAGTATCTAGCTGCTTCTACAATTAAAGGAGAGACAAAATCTATTCAATGAACTTCAGTGAAAAGGAGAACTTACTGCCATTCTTTCAGCTGTGAGCCACTCTTCCTCTTCAGGATTACCATGTCGATGAGTATAGTATGACACACTGGATATTACTTTGTTAACTTCATTTAGTGCATTCATTTTACCATTGAAAGAGGAAATTTGTAACAACCTGTGAGAGAAATTTAATGTAAGAAGTGTGGAAAAAAATGTCAGCAGTGGCATATCATATTAGAAGTAGCATCTTACCTAAGAATCATTTTTAACCTAAATATTTCTAAATTTTTTACAGTTTCTTCTTGTCCTGGAACTCTTGAAGCTAAGTTCTTTAGAGATTTGATTATCATTGACAGAGCATCATTTTTGGCTTCATTCTTTGCTTCTTTTTTCAGTTCATCATCTGTTAAATTTTCTAAAAATTGTGGAACCATTTCTATAATTGGAAGAAAATATTTCTTCACTGTATGTAATGTTAGAAATTCGAAACATTGTCCAAATGGCCTAAAAAAGAAAGAAAAAGCGTAAAGTGTCATAAGTAGTTGTGTAATATTATGGCAGTAAAGTGCAATTAATGCAAGAAACTCATGTGTGCTTAGAAGTACATGAAATGGTGAAGGTAAACACAACCAGCTAAGAGATGGAGTGAGGGGAAGTGCTTCAAGACAAGACTAAGCTTTGTGCTAACAGAATATTTTATATTGAGGCCACCTTTTCCAAATGCATAAATTATTATCTGAAAAAACTTACTTGATGAGAGCTGCAATGATCTGAACATTCAATGCTGAACCACTCATGAAGCGATCATGCAAGATCTGAAATCCATTTAATGTGCCAAACTTGTTGATAAGATCTACGAGCCAACCCTGCAACATAACAGTTATTTTTTGACATTTACAAACTGCCCTTTAGAAATATTTTCAAGTACTTGCTAATGACAAAAATTTGCTTTAAGACAGTCTTTACACAACAGCTTACAAGTTCAGTTTTAAGGAAATGCTTGGGAATAGGCAGCAAGATCTTTCCCATTATCATGTCAAATAACAGGTGCTGTATATTAGCTGTTCAAATAAATTTATCAAAGATATAGGAATAAAATTGACTATACTTCAGGTTCTGCTTTGGCTGTTAAGTTACTACAGAAAGCATGACAATTCTGGTATTTTCTCTAGGTCCTGGATGTGATAATGCCACATATAAAAACATTAAGAATGCAAAATAACATTCTTCTAAACACAACCAGCAATGCAAGGAAATTCAAGGACTTCTTTATCTTTGGTTCTGACATATTAACAGCTGACAGTTCTACTAAAAAGAAAAAAAGAGAAAAAGAAAAAAAGAAAAAAGAAAAAAAGAAAAAAAAGGCAAGCAAGCAAAAAAAATATCATTAACTCCTGATGTCAGATCAATGGCATTTGGAGTTCAATTCTGAAAAAGTTCAGACCCAAGAGCCAGAACAAATTACTAATCTGCATTGCCAGCTAAAAAACGAAACAAAACCCCAAGTAACCACAACTACAAAACCAAACAAATAACCAAAACCAAACAAAAACCCCAAAATCAAACCTTCAAACCACTCCCCACCAAACCAAACCAAACCCAACAGAACCCACACTGACACTAGTATCCCACATCCAATTAAAAACATTTCTCCCATCATTGGAAACTCTTAAAAAAGGGAGAGAAAATTCCTACTTCACCACATACTCCCCTCCCCAAAACGCATTACCCACAAAATCATGTTAGGTGAGAAGGTAAATCCATCAGCTGGCAAACCCAAGCAAGCCAATTAACACAGTAGGAATGGCATTCCAACAGGCTTGTGCCAGCTTACCACAGAAACACATGGCACAGTTTGACTGTGGACCAAAGACAGGAAGAGTTGGAAGGGGAAATGTACATTAAATCACTATCAGGAGCCATAAGCAGCAGAAGATCTTAGTGATAAAGAGAATAAAGGCAGCTTTTCCCCTCCCCCCCTGAAACCACTTCCACTCTGTAATTAGGTAACACTGCATGAAATTAAAGCCACAGGTCTGGAAGGCTCTCATACCTTTGGTGATCGTGGGTCAGGAGGACGGGCATAAAGTTCATCTTCGGCGAGCTGGACTCCTGCAGGAACTGTTTCTGAAGGACGAGTACCATTGTATAGATGGAATTTGCAGTGAGGATTTAAGGCCATGGCAAGAAGTTCAAGAAGAGGAAACCAATCTTGGGACAGCTTGGCCACACATAGTTCCACTAGTCGATGAGTGTTGTTAATAATACATCTCTGTAAAGAAAAAGAACAACAACTGAGAATGTGGCAGGTGACTGCACAATGAATATGAACTCTGAACCATCTGTACCTACCACGTAGAGTTGCATAAGAGTTTTACAACATTGTATATTAATTTGTACTTCCTCCAAGAAAGCCTTTAAACAAACTTTAAGCTATCTGTTTTGAGCCAGAAATTAAATTTAGGGAAAAGACACAAATGGTTTGGGATGAGACATCCATGAATCACCACTCTACTGTCAACTTCCTTCTTTCTCCTATTTTTCTCATAGATTTCAAATTTGCTTATGAAGATCTTTACAGTTTCTCATTTAGCATGTCTCTAGCTGTCCAGCAGGTAATTTTTATGTTCAAGCAGCTGCTACAAACACTCAGGAGTCAGCAGGTTGCTAAAAGCTTTTATGTCCTATCATGCACACAAAAATAAGCAGGTCTCTAGACACCTGGCCAAAGACAGCCAGCCTGAAAAGAGCTGCACCACCAAACATACAGGGTTCTATTCCTCCCCATATCTCATGTTTTACTTCCTTCCAAAAACACCAGAGGCAATAAAGTGAAACAATGACAGAAAAGTGACTCCCCCCACCCACACTGATCCCTTTATACAAGAGCCTTCTTACAGTTCACTGCTGATTTTCAAAAATGAAATTCAGACTTTACTATCTCCTCCCCTATTTAAATTACGGTGCTTTTCCAAAACACAACTTTAAAAACTCACATGAATTTCAAACTTCCAGCCGCTCACTGCCTCATCTGTAAGGATTTTTGTGAAGGATATTGTTAACCCATCTCGAAAAAATCGCTGGCATGCTTCACTTTTGACATCAAGACCTATTTAAAATAGAAAACAGAAAAACAACAATTAAGATGGGGAATTTCGGTAGTTACATGAACTTTTCAAACGCTGAAAGCAAGAATTTCTTGTGCTGGTGTCGGTTTCTTCACAGTAGCTCGGACAGGGCTGTGTTTTGGATATGTGCTGGAAACAGTGTTGATAACACAGGGATGTTTTTGTTACTGCTGAGAAGAAATAACAGAGCCAAGGCTTTTCCTGCTTCTCACAGCACCCTGCCAGCAAGTAGGCTGGGAGTGCACTGGGATTTGGGAGGGGACAGTCAGGACAGCTGAGCCCTACTGACCGCAGGGGTGTCCCAGACCACATGGTGTCATGATCAGCATACAGAGATGGGGGACCCCCGGAGTGATGGTGTTTGTCCTCCCAAGTTCCATGTGATGGAGCCCTATTTTCCTGGGGATGGCTGAACACATGGGAGTGTTTTGCTTTGCTGGCACACACAGCTTTTGCTCTACCTGTTAAACTGTCTTTATCTCAACCCATGAGTTTTCTCACTTTTACCCTTTCGATTCTCTCCCCCACCCCAGCAGGGGAGAGTGAGCGAGTGGCTGAGTGGGGCTGAGCTGCTGGCTGGGGTTAAGCTACAACATTTGGACTTCAAAGGTTTGGTGTTTAAAAGCTTCAGAATTAATACTTTAAACAGGCTTGGATGAAGATAAACTTAAATCAGCTTGAATGGACAACAAACTTGACGGATTAATAAAACCACCTCAAAAAATTACACTCCTTTACATAAATTTTAAATTATTTTTGAAAAGATGTGATAGGGACTGTTTTTTTCCTTGTGTTTGCAACATGCAGATATATTAGCAAAAATAAGAACAATCTTTATCTTCCATTCTTCTTTATGTTCTGTCTTATTTACTTTTTAAAACCTGGTGAGTGAAGAGGGGTAAAAATAAACATTTCAAGGAAATGCAGAAGATACAGCTTCAGTAAGGGGCTTCTGAAGGGTCCCACAGAATTGGAGATAAATCATCTGGAGAGAGATAGAGATGGTCTTCAGAGGATGCTGAGAACAATTCCTGTTACTGGGCTGCCTAACTTTTGGATACACACGTGCACATGCACACAACTATTTATTTATTTATTTATGGCACTAATGCCTCCCTTTCCCACTCTTTAAGCCTTTGTAATTCATCAAAAACAAGTCTCAAGGTTTACATTGTGTAGTGAAATCATCTTTCAGTTTAAATAAGCTACAGATTCCAAAAACAGCTTTGCATCTTGCTTGACTGTGTCACATTGGAAAGTTCTGGCAGCATGTTAAAGACCGAGTGTAAGCATTAGGAGCAATAAAATCCTTTTTAAAGAGTGGCCTGTAACAAAACCAAAACCCTAAACCAAACCAAACCAACTTTTTTTTTTCCCCCACTTTAAAATTTACTGCATCCACCTCACTCTGACATTTATTTCTGGAGCAAATCTCATTACTGAAAACACTCTGTAAGTATTCCACAATTGTTGTGAAGATAAACATCAGTCTTGCTATTGAATGCTATTTTCCAAACAGGTTTTCTTCTATAAGCAAGTAACTCCAGACTATCATTTGATAGTCTCATGGCTTGTTCAACAAAGAATAATACATTGATGCCTACACATGAAAAGAGAATTTTTCATAAATAAATTCATCTGCCAAAAATAATGCGAGTCAGTCTAGACAGGATTTATGCTACTCTGTCAAATTTGCTCCTTTCACTTGAAGGTGGTAAATAATGACATTTAATTCTCACTAGTACTATCAATTAGTTTAGTTATCTCCCTTTCAATTTTAGCCCCAGGAAAGACTTAGAGAGTATGCAAATACCACTCTTACAGACAGGGCCACAAAGGCAGGAGTTACCCCAGAGTCACTCCAGAATGCTGAGGGCCACTGGCCATGTTAGGAAGAGAACCTATTTAAAAACCCAAATCACCAGAAAATGGTACTTGACCAAAAAAAATTTAGCGGGCTCTTTCTAGGTTGTTTCACAATTTAAATGAGATACAGACTGAAATACAGAGTTTAGGTAATTCAACAGCTGGTTAGTTTTTTAATTTCTTCTTTCAGTTCCTCCTTTTTGAAACAGAACTCCTCAGAATATGAAAAATTGCTGTAGACAGGTAGCAAGGTGTCTAATTTTAGCTCTTACCAAGGCAATGGAACACATTTTCAATCTATTAAGAAATGCACACAAGAGAACCATTTATATTACCTCGCTATATATACACTACTCTGAAACTGTGTCTGCCAAGTTCTGAGCTACTGAAACAGTGTCAGTTACACCCTATCAGATTCCCTGAGAACTGGAAGTTATTTTAAAAAGAACCATCTTAGCCATCATGTAACTTCAAGTAGCAAAGAAAAAAATAAAAAAATCAGGATGTAACTGTAAAGGTAACAGAGTTAAAACAGCTACTTCTGACAGCTTCCCTTGTTTTCTCCTTATCCAAGAATCCTTGCACACGTACACACATAGGAATTCATCTAGAGAGCAAGAGGAAACATAATTAAATAGTAAGACAGAAATACTGTTTAGAATTGGACACCAATGACTTAATAAAAATCAAACTGCATAAACATGTGAATACATTTCCACTGCTTTTCACAACTTCAAGAGGAAAAGTGAGCTTTTTGTTTGGAACTTTCAACTAAGCCTGATGCTTTGGGGAAGTCAGTTGATGTTAGGAGTAGCTAAAAATCTCATTCTGCTCTTATTACTTCATTGCACTGACAGCTTTTTGGGTTTGGTTTCTATTTTTTTAGAGATGACTTAGCAGCTGGCAGAACATGCATCTCCTCTCTTGCAAATCACAAGCAGAGAATTTCTTTTTACTGCACTGTTCCAACAACTCAGACACAAAAGTGGCTGCATTTTCTTTCAATATGCTGGCATTTCTTTTCCTTCTCAACAGATGTGATCCCTTAAACATCCATCCTGCACTCGCCTCAGGATTCGTGCCAGACCCTGCACACGTAAAGTCACCAATGCCAAGCACAACTGTGGCTGACAAATCAGTGTTGGCAACAGCATGTCATCCTGTGCTGGATCACAAGGATGCACCCTAGCTTTTGTGACTCTATAAAGTGCTCCAAAGCAAAAAAGACTGAGCAATCAAAATAACCCAGAACATCATGACGGCTTTTCAGTCTTAAAACTTTTCAGAATTACTTTTATTAATGTAATAATAAATGTAATGGCCCAGCAGCATGTAAAAGCAGGAAAAGATACTTTGTATGGCACACTATACTTGAAACACAACTAGATGGTAAGTGTAGATAACTTTAAAAATTATTTTTATCTAACTTTCAATATTACTCAAGCGCTAGGGTAACAAACACTAACTGGAATAAGAGACCAAAGCCACTTCCCAGGACAGAACTTTCCAGAACACATGAAGAATCTGTCAATCTGACTAGTACAATTTAGCAAATACAATCCTGATAAGGAGCCCTCCTACTTCCAAATGAGACACAGCAAGCACTGTTAGGACTGTTAGGCTAAGTCCTGCTGCTTAGAATTCTATGTATTCTCTAATATTCTCAAAAGTATGCGTGTGTCAAATTTGAACAAAAATTTACAGCAGGGTATTTGAAAGCTAGACTAGCAACTTATTTAAAAAACAGAACAAAACTAGAGTTCTTTGAGTTTTAGGATCTGTTATAAAGACCAAACTCACTAGGTCTGATATCAAAGTGAATACAGAAAACAGGTATGACAGGAATGACAGGATTTCTATGTCTGGGAGCTTATTCAACTTTCCTACTCGTGCTAAGGCATCTAATTTGTAACTATATTTTTGGCTTCTTAAAATTTCTGATTTTTGAAGGTTTTCCATACTCTGACACAATCTTCAGGGCAAGGGTTGTAAGAGAAAAACAGAAATTAGTAAAAATTTTTAAACCCCCACCAGGGACTCAAAAGATCAAGAGAAGACTTCACACACAGTCCAACAATCACTGTCTTTTCAGCTTACCTTTTTTACTTAGGTCAATAGCAGCTTCTAGAAGAACTTCTAATTCCCCCTTCGGCAATACAGGAACAACCCATCGAGGCCTATGTTCAAAAGCAAGACAAAGTTAATTTCAATTGTCCTTCTGAAAAATCAAGAATCCTTGACACCTGGTAATGCTTTTAATACAAGTTAAGTATATACATTTTTAAAGGCCCTGGTGAGTACTACACCAAAAACCCCAAACCCAACCCAAACAAAAATCCACTCTGCACTGAGCCTCTTTCTCTTCACCGCTCTGACTCAATAAAAGAACATTTCAAAACATCCAGTGAAAGAAAGATGCAAAAATCCCAATTCCACTATCAAGATATTTGCAAAAATAATCTACATCCTCTGAAGACAGTGTGAGAATACCTGTTGATCATGTCATCCAACTTTGCCAGGTCTGTGTGTGGAAATGCAGGCTCCTCATCTTCAAGCTGGGGTGGAGCATCACCTTGGCCCTGCTCATCAGGTGGGGTAGCTGGGGAGTTCTCATTGGAAGAATCAGGCGAAGAAGTCTAAAATTGGTAAGGAAAATATTTTAAAAACTGACTGCACTTGCTTTGGCATTTTTGCTTCATGTTGTATTTCAAAGAATCATTTGAATTAAGTATATGTCAATCCTTTGATTTGAGATTTAATGAAAAATAGAGCATTAAATGTGCTATACTTTCTATCTTGATAGTTTTAAAATTAAGCTACGGAATGTGAGGGAAGTACTTTTCTAACAGACTTCTACTTTCTAGAAGGTGAAATGAATATACAGAAGCTCCAACTTGTACAAATCTTCTGCAGAAAGCACTACTATTTTAGGTAGAAATATAACCGTCAGCAACAGCACAGAAGAAAACAATCATGAAAAACAGTTTCTTAGAAGTTTGCTAAGAATTAAGGACCCACTACTATAAATGTCTACTAATCAATCTTCAAGAACATGATTAAGTCAAGTCCATTTTGATAGGCCATGCAAAACACAATGCATTTTTCAGATGTCATTTATTCATATATACAAATAGTATGAATTGACAATAATAAAGGTTCAAAGCAGAACAGCAAGATTTAGGAGGACAAAACCTCAAGCACATTTTCCAAGTGTTGTATTGCATCTGGTTGGCATGGGAGGGTATTTTCTTCACAGCACCTTCCACAGTGCTGGGTTTTGACTTGTGGCCAAAACAGCACAGAAAACACACCAGTGTTTTGTCTGTTGGTGAACAGTGCTGGCACAGACTCAAGGCCCTGTGTCTCTCCTTGTTAACTCCTGTCAAAACTCAGACAGGCAGGAGATACAGGAGATGGAAGCAAGGAAAGGCCACCTGGGATGAATATAGGGATGCTGTCAGAGTATGCAGAAATTCAATGACGAAGGCCAAGGCCCATTTGGAATCTGGCTAACAATGTCAAGCATAACAAGAAGGGATTCTTCAAATACAACAAAACTAAAATAAATACTAGGGAAAATGTGGTCCTGCTACTGAATGGAACAGGGATCCCTGCCAAGAGGCAGAGATACTGAACGCCTTCTCTGCTTCAGTTTTCACTGCCAAGGCCAGCCCTCAGGAATCCCTGAGTCAGGAGATCAGGAGGAAGACTTTCCATTGGTTGAGAAGACTGGGTTAGACAGAGACCATTCAATTAAACTTCACATCCCCAAGTCCATGAGCCCTGCTGGGATGAACCCACAAGTGTTGAGGCAACTGGCACACAGCACAGCGAGGCTACTCATGACTGTCTCTGAAAGGTCGTGGCAATCAGGAGAGGTCCCTGAGGACTGGAAGATTGCAAGTGTCACCTGGGTCTTCAAACAGGGCAAAAGGGACCCTAGGAACTACTGGCCAGTCAACCTCACCTCAATCCCTGGAATGGTGATGGAATAGCTCATTCCAGAGGCCATCTCTGTCCATGCAGACAAAAGGTGATCAGTAGTCAGCATGGATTCACTAAAGGTAAATTGTGCTTGACCACCCTGATTGCCTACAGTGATCAAACAACTACGTGGATGGATGAGGGGAGCACAGTGGAGATTGTTCACCTTCTGCAAAGGCTTTGTCACTCTCTCACAACATCTCACAGGCAAACTGAGCAAGTGTGGAGTGGAGGATTGGGCAGTGAGGTGGACTGAGAAGTGGCTGCCCCAAATCCCAGTGGGCTGCAATCAGTAGCAGAGGGTTTAGTTGGAGGCCTGTCACTAGTGGTGTCCCCAGGGTTCAATACTGGGCTCAGGAGTGTTTAACTTTTTCAGCAGTGACTTGGATAAAGGGGCAGGTGCCTCCCCAGCAAGTTTGCTGGTGACACAAAGCTGGGANAGAGCTGGGCCTGTTCAGCCTTGAGAAGAGACACTGAGAGGGGACCTCATTAATCTGTATAAATATCTAAAGGTGGGGGGAGGGGGGCAAAATGGACCAGGCTCTTCTCAGTGATGCAAAGCAACAGGACAAGCAGCAACACTGAAAGCAAGACAGAAATTGAAAGACAGGAAGTTCCACCTGAAGGAGGAAGAACTTCTTTACTGTGTAAGTGACTGTGCACTGAAACAGGCTGCTCAGAGAGGTTGTGGAGTCTCCCAGACTGGAGATACTCAAAAGCTGTCTGGTCATAATCTCAAGTAACACAGTCAAGGGGACCCTGCGTGAGCAGGGAGGCTGGATTAGATGCCTACTAGCAGTCCCATCCAACCTTAACCATACTGTCATTCTCATTTTGACCCCCCCCAGCAGTAAGAAGGGCAAGATGCTGGAAGAGGACACAGATGGGAGAGCTGACCTGAACTGACCAAAGAGATACTCCATGCCACACAGTGTCATGCCTGGCAATAAAACAAGGGGTTTTTTTCCCAGAGGTAGCTGTTGCCTGGGGACTAGTTGGGCCTCCAGCAGCTGGTAGCAAGTGATGGCACTTGCATTACTTCTTTTCTCCCCTACCCCTTCATTTCTTAAACTGCATTTCTCTCAACCCATACAATTTCTCATTTCTTCGTTCTGATGCTCTCCCCCATCCCACTGAGGCAGAGGGAGCAAGTGACAGGGTGGAGATTTCCTTGGTAGTCAGGGTCAGCCCACTACACACATTCCAAAGTACAAGTTATCTCAGGAAGGAGCAACCATTTAACTTTAAGTTATTAAAAAAATATCATTATCACACTGAATTAAATGACAAAGTGTGGCTCTCTTTTAAATGCTTTTGGCTGCACTGTTTAAAAGCATCTTTTCTGGCATTCTTTTTCCCCCCACAAAAAAAAAGAATCATCACATTGCAACGTAGCATATGAAAGCTCCTGCCTGTCTTTTTGAAAGCAAGATAACCTGTTCAACAGAAACATGTGAACCTGTACAAGAAGTCCTGGACAATGAACAGAGACCTGGAAGCAGCTGCTCTGGAAGAGCTGACACCTGGATGTAAGCTGTTATATCCAGAAAGTGCTTTTGCAGAGCTGAGCAGAAACTGAACTCACAGAGAGTAGTTCTGCCAATTTGTAACAGGTAAGTCTACAATGTGGTTCTGAGGAAGCCTCTGGTATCATTCCAAGCAGACTCCTTATCCAAAACACACATGCTTGAAAGAATTATGACACTGCCTGAAAACAGAGCATTTTTTGCAAGGCAGTGTCTATTTTGCCAATAGCACTGCCTTCATCCCTCAAAATATTTCTGTACTTCCAGACACACAAAAATATCTAACTTAACTAGACATCTCCAGGAACATACAGATTCAAGTAATTCAGAAACACTATTTCTAACAAACAAAATCCTGTATTTTTAGACAACTTGATGGTTAATACTGTACCTGATTCTGCTGGAGGGGAGGCTGGGACTGTCCATCAGGAGCCTGGCCCTGGCTATCATTCCCTCCTACCGGAGAGCCACGAGTCGTGGCTGTCATACTCGACACAGGGCAGATCTTTGCAATTTTGTCTGCTTATGTAGTTGATGTGAGAGAAGAAATTATAGTCCACTTAGTAAAGTTGAAGTACCAGCATATGCTTGCCTTAAAAAGCTCCAATTCAAGAACATGACATCTTGCAGAGACCATTGCATAACCTGTGGGGGGAAAAAAAGACAATATACTGTATTAACACGTGGATATAAACATAATCCACACCTGGAAAAGAACACTATGAAAACAAATACACTGCTATAGAGAATCTTTTATTTTAGACTTAGTATTCACTGAATACAACTGACAAAGTCACATTTGAAATATTTAACAGGATTCTAATGTTCTAAGTAAAATTCCATTGACAATCACCTTTATACCACTGAGAAACTGGCACACATCAAAAATGCAGCTGTTTACTCTGACTCTGTTGTGCATGAATTGCTAGAGTAGATTATTAATTTGAATTAATGGTGCTGCTCAAGGTTTATGTAGAAATGACCTGGTTAAGAGCCTAAAAAGCCAAATTTGTCATCTTTTCCAATACTCTTCTCCTGACACTGCTTAGCTGCAGGTGTCTGAGAGGGAGTTAGTCTGATTCCACCTCAGCTGAGACCAAAAGAGACCTTGCAGCCAAACTTCTATTGGCACATCAGTATTCACCCAGGGAATCTGATCTGTATTCCCTTTCTCCAGCACCTGCCTACCAAAGCCTGGGTCCAGAGGCCCTTCAATCCCACTGCAAAGCCCACCACATCCCCACCAAGTACTTTAATGCATTATATGAAGAAGATTCTGACATCAGATTTGTTGAACTTGTAATCGTGATACCAACAGTTCAATATTCACTGTGTGTTTCAACTTCATTGCATTATATACAGACAAAAAGAGCTGTATTAAGTTATAACAGCAATTCCACTCTATACCACCAGGCATTGTGTAATTCATGGAAGATGAAATGTAATTTCCCAGAGCAACTCAGACTTCCAAGCAGCACATAAACCAACAACAGTTCTCCGAAAGTTAAAAAGCCAAGTAAGGTGGTAGAAAGCTGTATGAGCTTTCAGCAAGATGCATTTGGCAGTGCTAAATTCCTGATTCAAACAGCAAAACCCTCAAGTTAACAAGCTGGAGTGAAATTCTGTTGTAACACTAGGCATATTTGCAAGTGTTTTTCTCATCTCAAGTTAATTTTCAATGCCCTTGCCTTTCTCCAAGACACTTTAAAATCCTTTCCTGAACTGTGTGAATTTGCAAAGCATTACACATACAATAAAAATTGACTGATGCAACGTACCTCCCCTGCCCAGTCTCCAGTATTAACAGCATCAATGAATTTAGAGAGCTCTAATAATGTCACTAAAATAATGCACACTTTTGAATAATACTGTATTCTTTGAAAGCACTCAACTGTAATCCATCTCAAACCTCCACAGGTCATGTTCATAGGGCTCAGTAACACCACTAAGTGCAGAACAAATGCATTACCAACTCAAAATTTTATTTAGGAAGAAATTTACTTTTTAAACGCAATTTTAAAAATTAATGTATTTGTCATTTAATTGGTGGCTTGTTTTGTTGTTGTTGTTTTTTAAAATGCCCTCCTGAGTATTTGTTTTCCACTGATGTTTAGAAAGATCACCAGGTAGAAAGTACCAGCAAGACTAAGTTTCCTGCCACATACATCTCTACACACACACTGCAGTCTACTGCAGCTCAATGCAGTCAGTTCCCCTGCACTACCTGATGGAGCCTTCCAGGGACTTGCACGAAACACTGAAATCAAACTGCTGACAACTTACACTGCACTTTTCAGCAGCCCTAAGCCAACCACCACCACAATAAACTTCCTTTAATCACGACCATTCCTCCTTAACAGATCTGGTTCACAACATGACCACATAAAAACTTGTGCTGGCACAAGGAATGAGGTAGCAGAGAAGCAGGAAAAGGGCAAAACAGCCCTTTCAGCAGAAATCCTGGTCCACTGGCAGCTGCAGTTCCACAATCACTTGCACCAAGAGCAAGCTGCTCCATCTCAACTCTTTCTTATTCTAATGCTTTGGGCTAAATTATCATGAAATGAGCTGGTTCAGAGTACCACAGGAAACAACAATAAAAACTCAGCAAATTTACCAAGACTGATTCTTTTCAGTTTCTTTAATTATCTTAAGTGGTGCACTGCAAGGCCAGAGAGCATTCATCTCAATGCCAGACAGGGAACCAGGACAAGCTGCAGCTCCCCTATCACACTGACTGACACTACAGTGGATTTACCCTCACATTTTGTCTCTGTGCTTCTCTGAAAGGTGTGGGCAAAGTGTTCTTCCAAATTCTGTTCTGCTCAAGGCACGTAACATAATTTAACTAGGAAATCCATGAAAAGCTACTACTGAAATATCCAACTTATTCAAAATCGTGTCAAATCACAGAGTAAACCAAAAAATAAGGAAAATACACAGAATTTTGTTGCTACTAGTAAAAACATTTACACAAAGGACTAACCTATCATTTTCTTCCTCTTAGTTAGTGATTGTTTGCTTAAGAGTCTAATCATCATAATTCTTTATGTGTATTACTTAAATTACATTCCCAGAAAAGTGTATTTCAGGGCTTCCACAGAATTTCACTTGGCTTAGCCATGTGCATAACACAAGGCCAACGTCTTGAGTTCAGCTCTTCTCCCTCCACATCTGTTTGATATCCTCAGAGATACACAAGTAACTTCCAGTCATGCTGCAGCTAACTAAAAACACTCCATCTCAAATAAATCATGATTGATTGTTGTACTATCTGCATATTCTAAATTGCAAGGATATTCTTGCTCAGGTATTTTCCTTCCAATTACAGAGTACACAAACATACTTTTGTAGGTGCAATCATAATCTAATTTATGCATTTTAAACAGGATGAGAAGGCAGTAGTTTAACAGCTGTATTTTTGTATTTTCAGTCACTCATTTAACCATTTATGTTTCAGAGGAAACATCAAACTGCATGCCTGTGGAGAACACACTACTACTTTCATCTCCCTAGCACTAATTAACAAATGAACCATGAAACTGAGTTCCCATCAGTTCTTTAATTCTGACTTCAATTTTTTAGAGTTAGAACGCACCAAGGCAGTCTGGCTCAGCTCAAGAATAGCCTTTACTCCTATTTATAATTAATTTGATAATTTATAAACACATGTAAACTGATGCAGTGACAGCTTGAAGTGTACAGACAGACCAAAAGAAACAATTCAAGTTGCCTGCATCCAGCTGAATTCTAATGGATATTTTATACTAGTTTTTTCTATATATTTCACTTCCATTTCTGATTTTAGATTCAGTACACTAAGCCACACTAAAAAAAAAAAAAAAATCATCACCTTTATCCAACACTTTGAATGGATGTTTTGATACAGGATCAAGATGGAGAAAGACACCAGTTAAATGACAAATGAACTACTCAAGTACTAATTAAGCCACGTATGAGGCTATGACTGAGTCAAATGACTCTCGGTGACATTTGCTCTTTGACTGCAAACTGAGCAAATTCCCATTTGCCATTATGCTTTTGCCACCAACTTGTGTCACCCTGATCCACCAACACATTGTAAGTGAAAGCCAGTTTCTGCTTCACCTGACTCCCTGGAATTTTAAAAGACAACTGTAGATCTTTTGACTCCCCATTTGGAAAGCACCACCCAATGTGAGCAGCATTCCCAGAGTCCCAGCAGCCTGAGGACACTGTCCTCCAGGAGGGGCCTCTGCTCCCAGAATCCTGCATCCAGCACAGCTGCACACCTGAACATCGGCTCAGCTTCCACAGTAACCTCCTGTCTGTGTGGCACAATAGGTTAATTTTGCTTGGGGGAGAAATGAAGCACCTTTTCAAAAGCCAGAAATAAAAAAAGGTCAGACCTGGCAAATATTGGCACATTATCCTGCTATAGGATAACATGTCCCAGCAAAGAAAGGATGGCATTTTAGTATATAATGATGAAGGGAGAAACATCATTTTCTAATACAGTTGACTTCTAGAACTGCTTTTGAGTTTCTCAAAGTCTCCTCTTCAAAAGTAACTGAAATACCTCAATATTTACAGCCTTACTCATAAATTAGCTATTTATAAAATAGAGCCCTAGCAAAAAGTAAATGCAAGTGGCAGATGACAGAGGTAGACTTCAAAATAATTTATTATTCATGAGCATTACCAAAGCCCTATCCAGGGTCACAGACCTATTTTGTCTTTATTCCAAGTATTCTGGTTATATACAAGTGAGGACACAAGCCACAAAATCCACTTTGCCGTGTGGTGATGATGAATGCCAGAATACAACATGTAACATGTAACAACAGAGCTTGTTAACAACCATACAACTATTTATTTATAGAATGATGTTCCTACCTAAATGGGATCTCACTGATGTGCTTTTTCATCAAAAAATGCTGTACTGCAAAAAGGCTCAACAGCAGCAATACAATTTTAGGTTGAAAGGTACCACTGATTGGTTTCACAGAGGATTCTAGGAACTGCCTTCTTAAACTCTTAATAAGTCCTGACTCATCACAAGGATTATGATGTGATTCTAGTCTAAAATTCTAGACTTGGGAATCTAACCTTCTACCCCTATTCCTTTATTTCAGCTAGAACGCCTTCTCATCTAGAAACACCTCCCCCAAATCTGTAACACTGACCTAATTCAGTAGTTACAATCTATACACACCCACACACATTTACCATTTCTTTCTTCTCTGTGCCTTGTATCTCTCAGGAAGGAGGAAATTATATATATAATCAGAATAGAGAACTGGTGGTCCCAGCAATTTGCTCATTAACACTGACATGCACTGAAATTGAAATGCATTCAATGAAAAACTTGTCATTAAGCTGCTATTCAGTAGAGCCAAGAAGTGTCTAACTTTCAATGTCAAAAAAATACCTGGTAAGCAGCAATCAAAAAATGTTATCTTGAATAGCAGATATTACAAAGAAAACTACTTCAGGTTCCCACTTCTAGTAAAGAAGTGAGCGTACATGAGACAGTCAACTGCAACAGGTTACAACACATTTCAAAGCAACAAATGTCTTGCTGCTACAGGAAAAGATCCTGAGCAACTGTAATTGTTATGAACTAAAACCATTCTCACTGAAAACCAGGTTACTTCCAGTAAACCCTTTCAGTGATCTTTCCACATCATATATCTGAAATTAAGACACTTGGCAGCATAAATTTCTGGAACACTGAAAACATCCATGCAAACATGTAATTATATTTGCCCTCAAACTCATATAACAAAATAAACATACATATCCTAAAACATACTGCAGTTCCTTCAGGACTTTTTATCTTTTTAACTTCAAAGTTTAGTATTGAGACTAAGCTCAGCTAACATACATCTACTTAACAGTACCCAACTTGCCTTCGTAAAAGATGGTCCTACACCCAGCACTCACAGGAATTTAAACAAGCAGTAAAAGCACAGAAAGTGAACTTTCAAAGGTGAAGCCCAAAAAATTCTGATCAAAACAAATAGTATTAAAGTCAAGGCTGATAACAGTATTTGACTCTATTCATCAAGGCAACAAAATGGACGTATTCAAAACGTACTAATTTCTTGTTTCTTAGCACCACAGAATGTTTTGGGTTGGACACCTCAGTGATCACCCAGTTCCGACCCCACTGCCATTGGCAGGGACACTTTCCACAGGACCAGGTTGCTCCTTTGATCCAACCTGGCCATGAACACTTCCAGCAATGGGGCAGCCACAGCTGCTCTGGGCACCCCGTTCCAGTGCCTCACCACCCTCACAGTAAACATTTTCTTCCCAATATATAATCTACACCTACTCTCTCTCAGGTTAAAGCCATTCCCCCTTGTCCTGTCACTACATGCTGTTGGCAAAAGGCCCTCTCCAGCTCTCCTGTAGCCTCCCTTCAGGTACTGGAAGGGGCTCTAAGGCTCAGAGCCTTCTCTTCTCCTGGCTGAACAGCCTCAACCTCTCAGACTGACTTCGCAGGACAGCTGTTTCCACATGGAATGACTTCCCAAAAGACTTAACAAATAAAAGAGGAAATCCTTTACACCACTCAAAAGTCTGTCTTACTTCATGGCAATAATCAAAGAAGGTCAGACCCTGAAAGGGAACCGAGCAGCAGCAACAAGTGTCTTTTTCCAAAAAACATCCATCAGCCAATAATTCTTAGGGCATTTATCAGTCAGACAGTGCACCACTGGTAACAATGTACATGAAGCTTCTTCATACATAATTTAACAAGAGGACAAGTCTGCAGATCACACCTTTAGACCTGGCTACCAAACTGCAAAAGCCTATTTCAGTTCCTGTTCTGCAGGAGAAGTGTTTTTGCTCCTGTGACAGTAAACAGAGATGGGTCACATAAATCCCCAGTAAATGGTAAGAAAATGAACCAGGGTCCCTCCAGGGAGCTGTGGCCTTGGTGCCATGCTTTTCCAGAGGTGCAGGTCCCAGGCTGCTGTCATGGACAGGGTGCTGAGTGGGACCAGGAGCATTCAGTGGGAGATACACTGGCTCAACTGGTATGAAAATCCAACCTCAGTGATATTCAATATATCTCAGTGACAGAAGGAAGAAGGACACAAAACTTACAGCCCCCTACAATTCTGTGATTTAAATTAGTGGTTTAATCATTTCCAAGTGATTAGGAAACCACATTCAAGGCACTGGTAAGCAGCAAAACAATGTGGGACTTTATGGAAAGACTAAAATTTTGGTCATGACAGTAAAACAAAGCAGACTTTCCAAGAACAAATGAAGTCCAGTAAATATAAAAAACACTGGTAAATGCACACACTATAACCTAAGAAAAGCAAGCCTAGTAAGTCACTTCTAGCTGGAAAATGCAGAAATCTATTTTAAAAGTTGCTTAAATGTTTAGAACCATGGCTTTCACTTACTCTGCATCCCTTCTCTTGACTAGCCAATGAACACGCAAAGAAGCAGACAAGACTTCCTTTTGCCTTGTATTAATAGAACGAGCTACAACAGGAAACAACTTCAAAACTAAACCAAGAAAAAAAATCAAAGAACTTCAGTATGTTCCATTTGTTGTTATGCTACACTTTTTTCCAATTATGCTGCACTTTATTTATGCAGGAGGCTGTCCTTCTGCAACCCCAAAAATATGTTGTTGGCAATAGAGCCAATTAGGATTGAGTTGATACTGCAGGTCAAACCACAACCTCAGTCCTTTGCAAGCAGCCACAGAACACCATAAACAAGGACAAATCATGGCTTAATATCTACATTTAAGTAATGTTATAGATTAAAAGGAATACAAACACTTGCAGTTGATAATCTATCATCTGTGGAGTGATTACCATTATATCACATCTACTTATCACTGCTTCAAGAAAACAGTATGTCTGAAGTTTACACCAAAGACTGATTAAATGCTCTTGGTTCCTTATTTCTGATTATTAAATTCTTAGCCTGGTCAGGGCCATATAAAAATACTTCAAGGTGGTCATCCAATTCTAAAATGGATGTGATAGTTACACCTCTCCAAGCTATACAGCAAAGTTCGCTGCCCAAAACACCAAGAATCCTGTTTTTTCCCTAGAGCATCAATCCAAATGCTAATAATTGCAATATATTAAGCTATTAAGCTTTTAAAAAAAAATTTAATCTTACTTAATTTTTAAAAGGGATAATTAACTTTTATTGTTACCTTATATTCAATTTGACTGCTCTTTTTGCTACAAAGAACGTCACTGGATCCTCAAAAGTCAATGGGAAAAATCAAAATACATTCTAAGTGTTACAAGCAGCAAGAAATACAGGCTTAATCTCACTTCAGCAAGGAAGGCCCTTCTCAGCAAAACATATAATTTTTACCACAAGGTGCTAGGAAGCAGGGGAAGTTTTAAAATTTCTGAGCACTGAGGTATGAATGTCTTCCTACTGGGAATGAAAAACACTGGGAATCTGCAGGACAGGATGTAGCACAAAGTCTGAGAGAAACAACAGCCCAGACATGGTAACCACACGGTAGTAAGACATCTCTGTAGTTTCTCTGCATGAGAATGCAAACAGTTAAGCCAACAACCCTTGCCAACTAAATATTATCCATAAGAACAGAGAGATGTAACCTACAATCCCGTACTGGCACTGGAAGGTTTAGTTTTTATTATAACAATATCTGGCATGCAGTTCAGAAAACAACTGGACAGTTCAACAGGTTCAGCTTCCTAAGAGAATGACTGAAAAGCTGTTACAGGTTTATAGCCTAACACAGGTAGAAAACAACATCTCTGCTCTTCTTGCACTTATAACAAAATTTAGTTTTGGCTAAACTCACCACAGCGTACTGACAAAGCAGAATGATGTAATTTTTTCCTCATGCAATTCCTTTAATAAAGGGTCTCCAAAATTATCCTAATTGATTATCCCTATTATTTAGCTAATACATATCTCCTAGCACACACATATGATTATAGATCATAACTAATATATTTTAAACATCCAAACAAGTACCATATAAATCATTAAATACATGTTAAACATCTCAGCCTCTTCTGCCATGATATTAAGTAGTATCTCTGCTCTGAATTTAAATACAAAAAAGATCAGTTACAACAAAAAACTCAGATTTTAGTATTTATAATGTTATAGATTAAACCTTATATTAATTATTTTAAAATCAGAAAACCCAGGTAAGTTGCACTCAAGAGTTTTATAATATGATCAAGAATCCAGAGAAATCTGCAGACTTAATTTCTAGTACATCTTGAAAAATGGGATAGAGCCCAAAACAGCACAAAAAGGAACGGAGTGGAGGAGAAGGGGGAATGAAGAAAAAAAATCAGACTACCATCTCTGGACATAAACCCACTTAGTGAATTTCATACCCACTAATGCAACCTCCTACAGTCTAATAAATAAGATCAACTTAATATTTTCCTAAACTTCTGCACTTGTTGATAAAATTTACAGGAAAACAAAAAGCAGTTTAAAAAAATTAAATCTCTGAGTGAAACCAGAACAATTAACATGATCTTAATAACGAGGGAAAACATTTCTAGCCAAACCCTTCACCTACCAATTCTCAATGCCATACTACTCGGTATTACCAATTACATAGACAAAACTATAAACTCACTGAAAAACCTTGCACATGGCACCCAAACTAACGGGGTGATAAACAATGTGAATATGCCACAGAGTAATGGATCACCTGGTAAGCTTCGAACAATAAAACGTGCACTAACACGGCCAAGTGTTGGGTCATTCCCTTGAAAAATAAGGACATACAGAAAACTGTGTATAGACTGGAGGACATGGATAGAGCTTGGTTCTCTAGAAAAGCAACAGCCTCGTGAACACCCATTCATAGCAAGAATAAATCTCAAGGCTCTTGTGTTTTTAACAGAATCATATAATTTTCGTTGTAGAACAGATAAGAAGCTTGTGAATTACAGCCTTTTACATCTAGAAAAAAATATGCAGCCAAAAAGTTACCCTCCACACCAATCAGCTGCCTCAGTGAGACAAGAGTGCAATGTGATGAATCAAATATCTGAGCCACTTACAAGACTGGCCACAGGACAGAACATCAGAGACCATCCACTTCCAAGGCAGCCTAGCTGTCCTGGGAAATAAGCAAGGAAATAAAGATGTCTTTCTAAGACTGCTGTTTCTACGCTCTTCGATTCTTGGGCCTATCAAAGAAGAAAAAGAACGGAGAAGCCAGCAGGCAAGCACTACACAAACTGCATTTGTAACTGGCATTTTCTTTCCAAAAAGGCAGTAACTGCCAATCAGACACACACAGAAAATCAGGAAAAGCAGGGAGAACACCCACCTTTTCCTCCAACTTTTGAGAAGAGGTACACCGCTTTCTACACGTGACACAGTATCTCCTCCTTGGCTCTGAAGCCCTAAGCTACAAACACAGCAAGGCATTATCTCAAGCCAAGAGCTTCTAAGCTGTAGACTTCAAGAACAGAACTAATACATCTAAAATGTGTGTTTTGCTGATCTTCAGCCAGTCATGCAGGAAAACAGCTCCTGACTGCTTGAATTAGCACACAGAGCTCAGAAGAGCAGCTGACACCACTGCCACCTATGCCTTGCTACACCTCCAATTAAAAGCAACGTGCATACACAGAAACCATCTTTAGATAGAACTCCTGAAGCACAAATAATAAAGAGCAACATATTCAGTAACAGTGTTCTTCATACCGAGGGAGAAGGGAGGATGCTGAACGCATTCCCAGAACGCTGGGTAACAATGAAGTAGTCTTTCCATCCATTGCAATTCTCCCACTCAGAGGGGTAAGAAATTCTATCTTCTAACACATGAGAAACAGTACTGCGACATTGTTATGGTTTTGTCTTGGAAACTAAAGCAAACAGTAGATATAAATTAGACAAAATACAGAACTAAATGGAAAGGTTCACTAGATTTGAAACAAAATCATTCCTGTAGGGTGTAAAAAAATTACTACCAGGTACGCCCAGGCAAGAATGGTGGTCAGTCTCCAGCATTAAAACACAAAGCCAAAAAAAGGACTTCAGCAAAGGCTCTTAAAGGAGTTCAATCATGCCAGATAAAGAGCAGTAAACACCATTCTCACCAAAGTCTATTTTTCTTGAAAGCAAGAATTCGGCAAGAAAGGCAACTCATAAACCCAAGAACTGCACAAGCTTCTAGAAGGCAATGTTAAATAAAATCTGATTCTGTTAAAATGTAACCTTTTACATAACTCCACATAAGAAAGTCTATAACATTTACAATTTTCTGTTGAGCAGCACCCATTTTCGAAGAACTACAGTCAATTAAAAAAAGCCCAAAATTTTACTTTGTAAGAAGCTGCCCGTTTCACTTTTGTTTCATCTTTGAGAGAGGAATCAATACTACGCTTTGCAGTAACTTAAGCCAACTTGATTTTGTGTTAGACTATTTAACAGCAAAACAATGTGGGGGGGTTTTTTCCCATTTTGTTCAGATTTGCCGTAGGTCTGCAATAGTCACATCTGGATTGAAAAACTAAATAAAACATTGATTTTTTTCCTCCAAACTGTAAACTTACATTTCTTAACCACTTCAGAAGTACCTTCAATTCTAACTTCTTCTTTCATGATTAAATGCTTGGACTTTTAACTTCATAAAGTGCTCAAACCCTTAATAATTGCTAAGAACTTTTATCCCCTAGATCTAGCAGAACGTAAACCCCTGAAACTTCCTTCAAGTTGTTTTCTTCTTTTGCTGCAGGGCTCACAGAGAAATCCCAGATTTTTTTAAACACAGTTTTGTAGGCAGGATTGATGACACTAAAATCATGAATTATCCACCTCCTCCAATTATAGGAACAATTCAGAATGGAATTATTTTTTTCAGCTGCAAGGAACCTCCAATGATCATTTAATTCAACTGCCTCAGGATTACTGATAAGTTTTTTAGATTTTTGTCTGCAGTTAATGTTAAATTAGATAAGTCTAAATCAAAACACTCCCTTTGATCTGCTGAACTAGAGCAATTTAGTATTGTTGACAACTTCAATTCTTCCTACAGAACAGGGTGAAAAAGGAAATAACACTCCGATATCCCATCCCTGGAAGATCCCACCAAACCATACCCATGTCCAAACCATCACTTGTGTTCGGTGGCGTCCCTGGCCTTGCTTTTCCCCTCAGGAGACAAATAAACACGTGGCTTCTGTAATTCCTGATGATGTCCATACCTTCTGCCAGGCCACTGGCAGGTGCTGCGTGGCTCTTGCCACCTTCACTCTTTCCCAAGTACCCAAAGGGAAGGATAATGGCACCTTCACTCTGCTTGTGGCTTTAAACCATGAAATTATTTATAGGATACTGCACTTGAGGCTTTGCAAGACTCAGCACCATAAATACTTGAAATGTTGGCTAAAGCAATTCACAGGGTGAATTTTGGATATTACTACAATGATATTTTTACATGTTACTTGTGCACTACCCTTTGTTAGATGGTGCTTGTGCATGACACCTGATGGTATGCATGGGGAGCAGCACCCAACATCACCACTGCAACCACACTGCCAAGATTCTGCTAGAAAACTGGAAAAATCCAGCCCATCCTGGCCCTTCTGGTTCCTTTCATGTTCCCTATGGAGAACTTAATAGCTCCTCTAAACTATGGTAAACACTACACTAAAGGAAGTTATTTATTTTATTTTTATTAGCCTTTACCTCTAGCATCATGTGGCATTATCAACACATTATAGAATTTTTTCTTCAAAGTATAAAATTAACACAACATCCTACTTGGTTAACTGTAAGTAATTAAAGCATGATACAGCATCTATCACAGATACTTAGTTGGAAGCAGTTCACATTCTTGGATCATGACAAAAATAACTGTGAAATACCAAGATATTTTGAAATGCTCTAAATTCAAATAATCTAAGCATTCCCATCACTCTACTAGCATTAATTTTGCTTCTTTTTTTTTTTTTCATTACAACTCTGCT
This sequence comes from Scytalopus superciliaris, assembly GCA_013400415.1. Taxonomy (NCBI): domain Eukaryota; kingdom Metazoa; phylum Chordata; class Aves; order Passeriformes; family Rhinocryptidae; genus Scytalopus; species Scytalopus superciliaris. Next base: position 564,474 of record VXBX01001163.1, read on the forward strand.
TTTCATGTACTGTTCAATTAGCACAAACTAAGCACAGGAACTCAAACTCTACCATCATAGTAACCAAGAGTAATTTTAAATGTCTCTAAGACAGAAGAAAGTGATATCAGCATTAAAATTCATGTTTCAATAAGCTTATTCATCACTGTTTAGCAAACTTAGCCAACTAGTTTTCAACATACCAACTGCCCAACTCAGCCTGGCAATTCTTGTACCGTTCCATGCCAGCTCACTGCACGTAAACATTTTGCCATTTCCTATTGCCTTTTAAGAATTTCAGTCAGAAAATGCCTGGTCTGAAAAGTCAAGCTTGCACAAGCTCACTAGAGGTGTTACAAGCTGATAGCTCATTTATTATTGTCTGCTCCATTCCAACCAAACTCATACGAGCCATCTGCCTAAGCAGACTGAATGCTCAAGGAATCACTGAACACTATCTGCTCCAGAGAACTCATGTAACAACCCCCCAAAAAATCCAGGCCTCTCTACAGGGAACCAAGAAGTGGCGACAGAGCAGCAGTTTTGCCTTCATGCTCCTTCTGCCAACACAACAAAGGCTGTAGTTTGATATAAATTCAAAAAGGTAAATAGGGAGGAGGTTGGACAGGAACAAAACCCTTGGAAAGCACATTAAGAACAAAGCAGGGTTAAAACCAGGAGAATAATTTCCATTATACCCACTCCCCCCAGAACCAAAATGGAACTCCACTGTCCCAGAAACATAATATTCTTGTATTCATAAAACCTATCAAAAGGCATGTCACAACCTTCTTTGGCCGTGACATGCAGGAGATAACGATCAACTACTACCACATCCTAAGGACTGAGGATGGGTTTAAAAACTCTATTGCAGCTTTGTCTAAAGACTAGAAAGTCATTAAAAAAACATCCAACCCACCACACACAAAATAAAAAAAATCCAAAACACACATTACTACTGCTCTCCCTGCACTGAAAATGGTTACCTGCAAATCCCATGAACTCCTCTGCTGAAGAGCCTTCCCTTCAGTCACAGAACAGACTTACAAAGATCCCACCAACAGGCCGTAAGAGACAAAAGAAACATTTGAACTTTCTTCTCAGAGACAGTGCTTAAAGCAGCACCAAGTGACACCAACAGAACTCTAATAAGGCAGCTTTGCTGCTACAGTGTGTACACGGATCTCTGCTGCTTCCATTGTTGGAATCTCAGTGAGGAACAGCAGTCTCATTCCCACCAACTCTATTATATCCTGATAACTTGCAGAAAAGGAGTGCCATTGTACTTCTGCTTGTGGGCGAGCCTTGGCTGCAGGTACACAGTCCATCTGAAAACAGGGAAGTCTCCACTCTTCCGAGGAGGAGGGTGATCCTGCTCACTGCCATCCCAACCACCTTTCCACCACTATGGAATGAGCCCTTGCAACATCCTGGCCATCCAGATCAAGAAGCCAGGCTGGCTAAAAGGTTACTGGGGGAAAGGAATAAAAACCATTTCAGTTTTCAGCTGCATTACGTGCCCTACGAACACTAAAAATGGCACAAGAAATAGTAAGACCACATAACCATGGAGAGAACCAACTTTTCAGCATCAGTGCAAATTCCCTCCCTGAAAGAGGAGGAAAAGGGAAGGAAACACAATACGGATAATCACAGTGAGCACATAAGACAGAGCCAGGATTCACATACATTATTGCACAGATGGGTCTTGACAACACAGAAGAGTCATAAAGAACAAAATTTTTCTCAAGCATAATGGGTATCACAGGAAAACACACACAGAGAAAACTGTTTAGTGTGCGATAAATGCCAGGAATGTCAGCTCATGAACAGCACAAGTTCAGTCATGAAAGAAATATTAAGCAGTCACAGCAAATAAGGCCAAGTTCAAGAAGTCTAAGAAGGCGAAGGCAACAAACTGTCTTTGTCCTGGAAATTATGATAAAGCCACTGGAATACTCAGGAGATCACAATGAGTCAGGGAAATTAATTTAGGAGTAATACTTTGAATAATCTGACTAGAGGCGCACAAATTAGTGACAGAGCAAGTGATACAGGAGGCATAAAACACAGAAGGTGGCAAAGATTTCACTTCTGCTGGGGGAAAAAAAAAGAAAAAAGAAGCCAGTTAGGAAACTGTAAACAAAACTGTACAATTCAAACATTACCTGGAAATTCAGGTAAAAACAAAAATGGAACTAGAGATGACAGAGCATGAGTAGCTGAGTACAACAGCTATATCCACCGTGACAGTCAACATCATGACTCTTTCACAACACAAGTTTTCATTTGACAAAATTCTATGTCTGCATGAGAGACAGACAGAACATGCTCTCTGCATTTGTCAAAGGCTCAATTTGTCATTTTCCTCCTACCTAATTGGAATTTTCAGAGTAATCTGGTTTCCACTGTAATTTCATTTCCATCAAACTAAGTCCCCTGGGTAAACAGTAATCAACTGAGGCACCAGGAAGAAAAATTGTCCATACCTTATTTGTTGCAGAAGTTAAATAATGTTTAATAAGGAAAGAAACAGAACTGCAGGAGTCAAAGGGAAATTTCTGGGTTATAAGGCAGTAATATAGAACTCCCCAGCAGTTAATTTCGTCTGTGTCTTGTTCATGTATGTTGCTGAAGAAACTACAGGGAATTTTTCATCCTCCTCTCATTCTTCTGGGTACTGAGACAAAGATAAAACTGAGGAAGAGCGAGGGAGCACAACAGCAACTTAAGCCAGTGAAACTGTGTCTGTAACACCTGAACATCTAAAAAAAAATCCACTGAGAAGTTATGACAAGAGGTACTTTTGAAGTTTACAGCCTCTGTGCCTCAGTTCTTTACCAATAAAAGACAAGCCTTTTGATTAATGTTTGGATAACGTACAGGATGAGAATTAAAAGAACCTAAAGAGCCTATCAAGTTTATTAACAGAGGAGTAATTTTGCTCACTACAGGATTTAGACAGATGTTAACACATGCATTTACAGGAGGAATTCCAAAGATAAAATACTGAATGACAGGGCCAGGAGTCAGACTCTATGATCCTGATAGGTCCCATTCATCAGCATATTCTATGATTTTATGACAATCCAATTCCATTTCTCTTCCAGACTAAGTCAAGGATCCAATAGAAGGAAGAGTTCACCATTTGGGGGAGGAGAGGGGGGAACGCTTGTTTAATGACAAGTTTCATTCTCCTATTTCCCCATTTTCCGCTTTTATGTAAACTTAGAGGAATCTGGAGTTCAATAATGCCAAATGCAAGGAACTGCATATGGACCAGAGCAGTCCCAAGCACAAATACAGGCTGGATGGAGAATGGATTGAGAGCAGCCCTGAGGGGATGGACTTGGGGTTGTCAGTGGATGAGAAGGTCAACATAACCCAACAAACGTGCACTCACAGCCCAGAAAGCCAAGTGAGCCACATCAAAATACACTGGTCAAGGGAGGTGATTCTGCCCTTCTACTCTGCCCTCACGAGACCCCCCCCCTGGAGGGCTGTGTCCAGCCCTGGGGTCTCCAACATAAGAAGGACATGCTGAAGTGGGTCTGGAGGCACCCACAAGGATGATCTGAGGGCTGGAGCACCTCCCCTGTGAGGACAGGCTGAGAGAGCTGGGGCTGTTCAGCCTGTAGATGAGGAGGCTCTGGGAAGACCTTATAGCACCTTCCAGGACCTAAAGGGTGCTTACAACAGAGATGGAGAGGGACTTTTGACCTGGGCATGCAGTGATAGGACAAGGAGGGATGGCTTTAAACTGAAAGAGAGCAGGTTTAGATCACATATTAGGAAGAGAATCTTGACTGTGAGGGTGGTGAGACACTGGAACAGGTTGCCCAAGAAGCTGTGGATGCCCCATCACTGGAATATTCGAGGCCAGGTTGGATAAAGGATCCACTACCTTCCCCTGGAAATGGTAAAGTGCTTACACAGACCATGACTTGTGACATTTTTTTTCCAAGGCTCTTTATACTGTGTTTTTCACCACACACAACTTCAACTTCACTGAGCCATCTGATAATTTGACTCAAAAATGAATCATGGAAGCATTTTAAAAAATAAGTATTATTATGCTGAGGAATCTACTCAAAAATACTACAAACCCCACGCCTTGATGAAATGATATGTACTAGTGCTGAGAAAAACCAAAACTTTTCAGTTGCATTTATCAACAAACAGTGCAAAAATAAGGTACCTTAAATATCAACCTCACATTTAAAAACTCAGCAAAGCAAACACCCAACTGATTATATGTACCCTGTGACAAGCTGTTGCCTGTAAAGAAGGCACTTTCTTCACAGTAAGAAAGTCTCTCCAAGGTACAGAACTAACCTTACCAATTCTGGTGAAACAAAACATTAGTTATCCAGAAATAGGAGAGACAAGGCCATCTCCTTTAAAGCAGATTAACATCAGACCAACCAGGCAAGTAGGAGTAAACTACAAAAACTTAAACAAACAAACAAAAAAATCCTTATTAAGAAAAAAAAAAAAAAATCACAAAAATAATGAAAGTATCCTAAGAGACAACAAACATTTTCAGAACCTATGCAAGAAGCAAAGTTTTTTATACCTACAGAAACGTACCACCAAAATAACATCCCCACAATTCCTATCAAGGGATAAGCAACTGCAGCTTAACTATTTCAATGTTAACAGAGTTGTTCAGGCTTTCTTCCCCTCCACCTCCCATTCCCACTTCCGGTGTGAAGTTCTGAGAAAAGAAAATAAATCCATCAAACATACTAAAGATTATGTCAAAGATATGGAATAAGGAATTTTAGTGAAAAACTGCCATTTAGAACTTAAATGACATATAGTTATAAACTCAAATTTAAAGCAAAGCTTTGCTGTTAGACGAACTGAAAGCAGAACTAAAGGGCTGGTCTTCATTTTATGTGTAACCTATCACTGTTTATCATTTTCACACCCACAAAGAACCACAGGGGCTCCTCAACACTGCAAAACCCTCAAGGTGTACTTCAGGTGTAGTGCAGTGTAAGCACATACTTAAAAGCAAGAAGTAGGAGAGATTTTGGTTCTCTGCTCTCAAATGTTCCTTGCTGCTGGTTTAGGTAACTACATAACTTGCAGGACATCTCAACCTTCCAGTGGGATACTCAAACCTAAGTAAATACAAAACATATAAATAGACAGCACATAAGTATTAAGTACAGTTTCAACTTTAGGAAAATATGATCTTCTGAAGTACTGTCTAAGGATCAGTCAACAGGACATTTGAATCTCTAAATCAAACTCTTATTTTGGCTACTACTTGCCAACAACAAAACTAAACCAACCACTCTCCTCCTCCAGCTGCCTCCAGGCAACATACCCAGAGTTGCTACAGGCCCTAAATATTCACACCATTATCAGGAAAGTGATATGAATGAAAAGGAAAGTTGATGACAGGATGCCTTACCAAATCCTCCTTCATCTGGTCAAAAAAGAAAAATCTCAGAAACGTGCAGGTAAGTGAAAAACTTCAGCAATACATCTGCTGACCAGAGGCTGGCACTGACCACACGGGTTCTGCCATGGCTGAAGACATCAGCTCATAGCAAGGCTTCACTACTAAGCTCACCTTTCTGCATCCACTGCCATATTTAAAAAAAAACAAAACACACAAACAAACAAAACAATCCCAACTTTGCTTTTCCAATCCTAGAAATGTAAGGGGGCGGGGGGGCGAGGGGGAAAGGCTTTCCAAATGTCACACGGGGAAATTAATGTTTCAAGTTACGTCTTCACTAGACCACTAACAAACTATCAGCCACAGCAATCTGGCTGAACTGCAACAAGAATAGGAACAGTAAGAATTTTCAGGCAATCTGGAGGTTGTGTTCCTGCCTAATTACCAGAACTACCATGAAGACAGCCCGACACAGCACGAGAGCTATAAAGCACTAGGAAATCTGACATTACCATCTCACCTGGGGAAAAGTCAGTACAGCACAGTGGAAAAAGTCCCGTTGTGTGTGTGTGTGTGTGTGTGTGTGTGTGTGTGTGTGTGTGTGTGCCCACACGTGTGAGCACAGACACACCATTACGAGCAGCCAGGGAAAAGCACCTGGGATTTTAAGGTCCCACTGTGATTAATAAAACACTGTCTGAAAGACAGGTCAAGACACATGCAGGGCTGTGCAAAACTCGAGACTGAAACTGTAGAACAAGCCCCTAGAGTTTCATCTTCAAGCTCCAGAGGATTTATGTCACAATTTGGGAAAAAAAAAAAAAAAAAAAGGGAAATCCTCAGAGCTAAATGATTCAGGAAAACACATAAAACACATTAAAAGGAAACATCAGAAATCACTGAACAATTAACATTCTGTTTCTAAACCATAAATCTACAAAGTCTAATATAAAATAGAGTTTAAACTAGCTGAAGATTTTAGTTTATTGACATTTTGATCTTTCACCAACCTACTGACTTATAAATTAAGCTAAGCAGATACACCTTTCTTATTTAACTTTAAAATTTATTAACTTGTCCTGTTAAAACTTACTCAAAACCACACCAAAGTACTTTATTGCTAAGACAGTAGAAAAAAATAAACACCAAAAGATTCAATGCTCATTTACTGACATACCAGCATGTTTTGACAACAATTCTCATTCTTATCTTACATCAGAAGAGATTTTTCTTCCCCTCACCGTCAATTTTTATTTCTGGCCAGGAAACCTGAAGTTGCACACAGGTCCCCACAGCCCCACACCACAGTGCCAGCAAGGACACTCCCCTCCAACCAAAGGAGCCTCTCTGGTAACAGAGGGATCATACCTTACACACATCACCCCTTTTTTTCTTACTGAACACATTTCTGAACATTCATTTTTTCTCTCCTTTCACCATTCCAGACCGGTACAGCTAAAACCACCCTAACACAAAACAGAACCTTTTCCTCCTCCCACAACTAGTCCTGATGAAGCAGGTTAAGCACCAATTAAGTGACTTAAGGACTGAAGCCTATGGAATTCGGAATGTACATTTTTCTGTCATTCCATGTTGCCACCCAGCTGTTAGAAAAAAAGTGCTACTTGTCTTAAAGGCTCTTCTAGGGACAATTTTCTATTACTTGAGCTTTGGGTATTTTACATGAAAGCTTAATGAAAAGATAGCCCTGAAATTCCCTCCAAGCACTTTTCATTATTTTGAAGCACCCATTTGAACACTTCTGTTAAAAATATATTAGGGAAGCCTTTTGCAATTTATAGCAGAGAGAAGGGGACATGAGGAAACTACGAGGAGTTGCGTATTTGTGTCTTGCTTTCAACACAGTCTTGAAACTCAGCTTAAGAACAGAATTTGGAAAAAAAGCCCAGATTTACATCTCTAAGGAATGATGCAATGTGGAATTCCCCTCTTCTGGGTAAATCCACAGCTAAATGCTAACTACCAAACAGCATGATTTGCTGAGACGTCCATGCAAAGGTCTATATGCAAGAAAATCACATTGTTCTGTTGGCAGCTACATGTGTAAGGAAAACTAAATCACCAGACAGGGTTACATAGTGGTTTTGTAAGCAGATCAAGGATGCTACAAATAAAGGCTTCCCACAGTAACATTCCTGATAGTTACCCATTACTTCTAAAGCAGTCTTCAATCTAACTTTATGAAAAAAGGCTGAAAATATGAGCATTCAAAATACAACTAGATCTGAAATCCACACCCCATGGATCTCTTTCAGAGGTGTACTAACACAAAGTTAACCAAAAGCAAGAACTCATTCTCACAGTTAGCAGTAACCAACCCTTTAAGAAAACTATACATCAACAATGTTCCTTTAGAAAGCAAGCCTGGGAATATACCTGTGTCCAAATGGTTTTCATTCCCAGCATTATAATTTTTATTTGAAAACACACCAGCAGCTGGCAACCAAAAAGTTTTGATAACAAGCAGACTGAATTCAACTCTCAAATAAAATGAGCAACTAATGACTTCATATAAAACAAAGCAAGTATCAGAAAATTCACAACAGAAAATACAAAAAAACCCTGGTTGTACTGTTAGGCCCTCTTAGGAAAGAAAAAGTGAAGCAAAAAGATTTTATACTAGGTCACAATCAACCACTTTAATACCTTGTTTACTTTCCTCCTCCCCTCTACTGTGGGGACAGTTATTAAGAGCTCTCCTGTAACATTACCAACACTCCATTTTAAATTACTTTACCAAACCAGACCTACAGAAAGGGCTCAAAGCGCCAATGGTCTCAAGTGGACACTGCAATGCTTCAGAAAGGCAGCAGTTGACATTTTGAGGGTGCAAAGTTGTGACAGAACAGCTTTCTGCCACTGCCTGTCTATGCAAGACTCTAAATAAGAACACATAAGTCAAAGCGTGTTTTGTGCAGAGGGAACCTCTGTTAACCATGTTCTCAAGTCACATTCTAGCCTTAAGCACCAGACAGCCAACACAATATAACTGTTCTAAAAAGGTAACTCATAATGAGTTACAGTTTCATAATAACAGTGTGAGAACTTTAAGATGCTCCTACCTTAGTAAGAAAACAAAAACTAGACTTAATATATGAACATGTCACTGCATTTCTCTAACACATAAATCTAAAGTAGCTCAAACTTCCCAAGTAGGAAAATTCAAGCCCCACTGCCTGCAAGCAAATGTTAAGGAAAGACCTTCTTTCCATCCCTCACCTCTGCTATGGAATAGCATAACAATGCTCAGGTATATCAAGAAGTAAAAGTAATGTGTATTTACACCCCACAAACATCATATGTACTGTAAGACAAGTCTACAGGAACAGCACACAACATTGCCAGCTTTGCAAAAGACAAGGGCTACAGCAGAACAGACACTGCCAAGCTGTGTTCCCAAAACAGAGCCCAGTACTTTAAGTTTTGTACTCTGATTTTAAATAAGTGGGATACAGGTAATAAAACTGGATACAGATACACAGAAGTTGACGAGAAGATACACCCATATTGTAAGAAAAACTTAAGATACCAGAACAAGAGAAATTGTGCCCATGTGTTCAGATTAATATTAAAGCAAACATCCAGGAAACAACTGTCTAAGGGGCACAAAAGCCTTCACATGTAAAACTTCTCAAATGAACACGAAATCCAAAGTTTCTTACATCTTCAGACAACCACACTGGTCTCTGCAAGTGCTGCATAAGCAAGGCTAATAGTTCAATTAAACAACTCTTTGTGATTACAAGAGAAAGAATTAAGTGCAGTAGTTTCAGGGGGTTTGTGGGTTTTGATTTTCTTTTTTAAAAAAAATAAAAAAAAAAAATCTGCTTTAAGTTAAAAACAGTAAGGGGCATCTTTGACTCATCCACTTCACAAATGAGGCTATCTTGATCAGCATGTTTTCAAAATATACCTACAGCTTTTAGAGCTCTTAGAATATATAAAACAGTATTTCTAAATAATAAAAAAATAAAAAATAAGTGTATGTGTAGATATCTCTTTATATATATGTACCTACATATAGATATCTACACTCAAGAGTACTGCCTAACACAAAAGTACCTTCCATTCAAATACCTGAAGTTCTGAACTTGTCTAAACCAGACAAGGAAGAACAGAAAAACTTTCCATCTATTTTCAATACACACCTGACAGAGACAGAACTTCAAAGCCATTTAAAAGTAATTGTTCAAACTAATAAATAAGTGAACTGCTACCCATTTTTACCTGGGGTTGCACTTATATTGGGAAGTCCTAAACCAACTGCAATTTCAAATGAAATGAAGGTATTACAGGAACCTTTATTTTCTTAGAAGTCTATTTAATTTTGCAAAATAGACACTAATTCACTATTATAGTATTCTGAGTCTCTTCTAAGAATTCCAGAACATTAGTAAAATGCATAAACCTAAAAGTGTGCATTTAGAACAGAGAGCAGTTGCACTGGTCTATGTCTGAGTACAAATGCACCACAATGTGGGGAAGAAAACGTTTATGTAAGGGTGACAGTGTTCTAGAGAGACAGAAAAACAGCTTTGCTACCACTATCCTTATTGATCACCACCTCCAGACGTAGTCTTCCTGTCAGTTCCATAGGCATAAGCACTGCCAAAAGGGCACATTCTGCAACACATGAAGCAGCAGCCAGGGAAGATTGACACCCAAAAGAAATACCATTAACACAAACTACACAAAAGAAAAGTACAAGATACATCGGAGAGGAAAAAGTTACAATACAATCTTACATTTATTTCTAATTAACCCCCCCTGCCCCCTCTCCACAAACATGCAGATAAACTTGAGCTTCTTCCACTGAAGCCTTATGATTATGCCCATGTTTTTGTTCACAGCTATCATTAAGCATCACTGGTGTCCAGGGTATTGCAACAAAATAATCAATGCATGTATTTTATATGCCTCCCTAAAATTCTTGGTATTAGCAACTGTAGTTTGTTGGTTCAAAGAATAAACATTACTTCACCTCCAAGAATCAAAAGCATTATTTAAAAAACAAAACAAGCCCAAGCAAACAAACAATAAAACCCAACTCTCTCATGGATGACTTGGGTCTTGCTAAAACAAATGTGTTACTTGATCAGCAACATTTCTCAAAGCAAAACCTTAAAGTATCAAGAATAAAGTCAGCTGCCTACAGATTTCAGTCACTCCTAAATCTTTCTTACTAGGGACACCGTTCCAATTCCACAATCAATAAAGGTCAATCCCCCAAACACCCATCAATAGTCCCTTCCTAAACATAACGATTTTACCACCCATTTGTCAGGCATTTGAGAAGCTGGTGAAAAGCACAGGTTACCTAGTCCATCTATCATAGCAAATGTTGCCATTAGTATGCTAAAGAATGCATAATAATATTTAAATTCAACAACTTTTTATAAAAACCCAGGCCCCAGTTCTGCAAGTAGGTCAGCAAAAGTGGGCCTTGTGCTGGCTTTGAGCCTGTGACTTCAGAGGGTCTTTGGGCTGATACAAACATCTAGTGACACGAATACAACTGCAGAACTGTGAACATAAACCGAGGGGTACAGATACCACGAAGACAGCTGAGACAGACACAATATGTCTTCAGTGAGCCTGGGAGTCCTCTGAGCATTAAATTAGAACAATTCCTTTCCGAAGGACTTTCCCCTCCCCTTGTACAGTTGTGTTACTGTGAATCTTCAAAATACTTAACCGGATTTCTGGGGGAGCAACCTAAAATGAAACATGGCATCTCAAAAACCAGCTGAGCATTTCTGGATGCTATCACGAGAACAAAACCACTTAAGAACAAAGTAGATTATTTTCAAAGGCTATCCTCCGTGTATACCAACAAGGCTGCACGAAGTGGGACGGCACATGTTAACACAGCGATAACCAACACACAAAAACCCCAACAACCCAAACAGCTGGCGAAATCCTGCTTTCTCGAGGACAATAACAGAGAATACCCGTGGCCGAACTGCGCACACCTTGGAGAGAGGGGCTGCAGCGCCTGGAACAAATCGCTACAGACAAGCCCTAAGGCACGGCTTCCGAGGAGGAGGAGGAAGAGAGGCGGCCCGGCGGACCAGAGGGGATCAGATGGAAAAGCCACGACCACCTTTTTGTGCAGGGCAGCAGGGCCGCTGGAGGCCGAGGCCAGAGGAGTGGCCTCGGCGTTCCCAGCAGTGTTTACAGCGGGCGTGAGCGAGCCGGTGCCGGCGGCTTTCATTGAGACGGCCGGCAAAGCGCCTCGGCAGGGCCCGATCTGCAGGCGTCGCCCGGGCCTACGCGGCCCCGCTCACTCCACCTCAGTAATGGCGTTCGGGGCCGGGGGCAGCGCGGGCCGGGCGCGGCGGGGCCGGTGCGGCG